>RXPK01004665.1:0-46449 GCA_004143645.1 Protaetia brevitarsis | reverse complement strand
CTAGATGCCCAGATTTAATTATTAGAAGAATATTAGCTTGAGATTATCTTTGAAATGTGTTATTAATTTTATTGAATTGAATTTTCTGTTTTGACTTCCTTGACTAACAACCTTGAACATTATTTTGTTTAATGCCATCTTTCGACAATTTAATGCAAGTATGAATTGTGTCTTAAGGTGTATCAACATTACTCGTCAGGTGATCAGGTAAATCAGGTTTGGCGCTACTCGTCTTAGTTATGTTATGTTTGAAATCAATTCTCATGAGCACACACGACTTACGACTTGTATCGTAACTCGTGTTGAACACTTTGAGAAAATTGGAAAGAAATGGATTTTCTTTATCATTTATTCATTAGCAAAATCAGCTATTTATTACAATGTGTTGCCAGGGATTCAATAATTAACATGTTATACCAACTACAGGCATCATATTTCACAATTACCGTTTGGTGCTCCTGAACTCCACATTTCAGCCGTGATAAATTCATTAAAGCGCCGCGATGGCACACTTATGATCCATATTTCAGTAGATTCGCTGAGGATAGAGTGACAGATGTTACAGACTACTATTTGTCATCCTAAAGCAGCTTCCTCCTCTCGATTACTCTTATACATGCTCTTCTAAATTGAATTATGCAAAGACTTGACGACCTAGAAATTCATAATGGATTCGTTAATTTACAGTGTTACTATGGAGAGTTCACGCAGGAATTTTAGGCAGGTATGGCTTCACATTAACCGAGTCGAGTGAGGGTAACTCTGGCGTGTGAGTCGTGGAAGGTGCGAGCGGAGGAGAAATTTAATTCTCCGGCGCATCAAAGTACGCCGTGATTAATTTGCATGAAATTAAAACCTCGGAGGTGGATTCGACTCCGAGCTGACGCCGAAGGGGGCGCGGCTTAATAAATACCGAAAACAATACTCACTTGAAATTAAATTGCTCAGTTTCCTAGTTCTGCGTCTTATCTGACTGAGTGTTGTGGCTAATGCGTTCACCTTTCCGATGCCTAATCACATGCGACGGGATATAAGGAAAGTTGTAATTACTTGGATAGCGTTCCTAAAGTAGTAGTTTGCTCGTTGAATTTGCTATTCACGCCGCTGCTTTCACATCAGCCTTTTTATCGTGACGGATAAACAAGTAGTAAGTTATTTGTATTCTTCCTGAAGTTTGAAGTTGTTGGTAAAACCACGCAGAATTTTCAAAGCTCTAACATCGATTAATCATTGAAAAGTCCCCTAGGGGTATAAAGCACATAAGAATGGAAAGCTGAATACTTTGTTTCAAAAACTACTTAAGCTGTCATGTACAAAAAAGGTGAAAACTGATTGAAAAAATCGGAAGCTAATTTCGTTCACTTAGTTCAAAATTAAGTTTTTTTTGCCTGTTTAACAGTAAACACAGCATTAGTAACACTGAGTTCATTTTATCGCCCTATTGCATTTTTTTTTCATTTCTCAGTTACTTCCAATATAAAATATCCATAATAGTTGAATTGCCAAAATCATCATCAGCATTTTTTTTTTTTTGAAGATTTTCTGAATATTTTTCTGATGATTAAGCATAAGTAATTTACAGCGCAAAAACGTAGTTTGATAGTTCGAAATAATGTCCTAAATGACGACTGTGTTGCTAACCTTCCCAAGTAGTATATTTAGTTGTGTTTGCAACTGCTATCGACACAACTACTTCATTGTGGTAAATGTTACGTAATTTTTACTACAATTAGCAACTTTGAAGGGATATCTACTTAGACGACATATCTGTAGTTGCAGTTACGTCGTAGCCACCAAATAAATTACTTTAAGGTTTACTACTTTATGGTGCTAATAAAATAGTAATTGTTACGTCATTCTTACTTGTTGAGTCACTCTAAAGTTAATTCGTGCATATAGTTACGAATTAAAAGTCGACGTTACTAACATATGCTACCAAAATCTGACCTCATTGTAATCATCACCTGCTAATAATATATTCGGTAGAATTGTGGTGAACAGCACGTAGATATGATCTATCAAAGTTATGGATATTTTTTTGTGTTACAATTACGTAATCATTACTTCCTAGGGCGACTATATGTACACTGTTGAAAATATTACGGTGTTGGCGTTAATTTTGCCCTAGTCAAATATGTTAGTGTTGATTTTTCCAAACTTTGCCCGACGAGTTGACTACGCGTATTTAATAGAACAGAAATGACTAGAATTTCGTGTGAATTCTTTGTTCAGATATGAGGATTGACAATTTTTCTAGACATTCAGAAGCGTCAACCAATCAGAATTTTTCCCTCGGATAGAAATATAGAAACCCCACCTATTCTAATACAGTATTGCATTATACGCACCACCTGCATTGCACGTGTATCTGTTTTCGTGTTTGATTCTCCGTATTAACATATCCAAACAAACCACCAAATGTGACTGACTTGCGAAGTGTAACCTCGTGTTATTAAACGTTAATTCCAGTGGGCATAAAAAAATTCAACATCTTAAAGATGTATTGGGAACATCTATTTACGCAATTAGTTTAGACTTGAATCAAATACTATAAACATTCACTTAATTTTATAATGGTTCTCAAAAAATCATTTTAAAATTGGTACGTTTAGTTGAAACCAAAACTTGTGAATGAGTGGTTTTGCATATTTATAATTGAGAAAACGTCTTACAGAGAGAATATTATAGCACTAAGAAATAGGAGTTGCATATTAAAAAGACGTTGTGTTTAGCAAATGGTGTTAAAACACCCAATAGATCGCATTCATTTAGTTAAACAGCTAGTAAATTTGTCTAGTCTAGATCAAATAAAATGTGACTAGAAGTATTTTATAATTCCACGTGTCAGTTGGACAAAATAACCCCTTAGCAATAGACAATACTTGACTATCTTTGCTCGTCAAATTTAAACTTCTATAGTTCTCGACAAAATAACACGAAAAGAGTGTGGACCTTGGAAATTTAACTATAAAGTAGTTTAAAGGTATTTAGATGAGCAATGGTTTTGCTAGGTGCAATATAAGCGTAGTGGCTACTAGGGTTTAACGCAAGCTAGCTTATTGAGGCTTCGATACACTTCGCATACGTCATCGAGACTCATTGAAATCTTGGTGACGTATAACATACGATTTTCCGAGATCTGTATTGAAACCTCGTCCACCGCGCTGAGCAGAACTATTAAGCATTCTTTCTTATAATAATGTTAAAACACAATATACGGGTTTTATCTTTTTGTTTTTATTATTCATGTATATTTTATCTCTGGTTTATCCAAATTATGGCACAAATTTGGAAACTTATAAAAGAAAATTTGTCACCTCTTTAAATTAAAAAACTACATTTTCCTACTGTTCCTTTTCTAACGACGTGATTTTATTTTCTATTACTGCATCCAGTAAACGGAAGTAATAGGTCTCTATCTCATCCATTACACTAATGGGTACCTAAATATTTTTACATTCTTTAATATAAACTTGGTCACTATAAGATTGCCGTCTCAAGCAATAAATTTGAATTGAATTTGAACATGATGCACTAGTATTGTGCCGTCACTATATAGGTCAATCATTACTTTTGAGGTTACAAAAAAGCTAAAAGTTACCCACGGAACTTGAAAGTGAATTCAGTTATTTTTCAAGTTCCATTATATTACTTCAAAGTGAATTTAGTTACGTTATAGTAACATATACAACTTGAAAGTATATTTGATAGGGGATGGTCACGTAATATTTACGATAAAGGATAGTGTTAACTGCTACCATCTAGTAAATATCACTTTAGAGTTATACACTTGTAGTATATATTACTTTGAATACGAAAACGTAAATGCTAAGTGAAACAAAATGGACGTACCATTACAATACAATTGCCATGAAACAATATGTAAAATAAACAAGATTCTAACCCAACACAGTTCCAAATTTTCAATTTCACTATTCATATTTTTAGTTAATGAGAACAGAGTAACGCACATTTCTTGACTTACATGCTGAATAAAAAAAAAGCGTTGCTAACACTTATCATTTTTATTAATTAAACGTCATAGCATTTGAGGCGAGCGTATTTTTAAGAGCTATCACATTAATATTTACCAGTAAAATGGTATGCCTTTTTAATTTTAGGTCGTCATTGATACAGAATTCACGATTCAATAAGGGGTCTAACAGATACATATATTTATTTTACATACACATGGACCATTATATTATCCATTCTAAGAACAGTTAGGGTGAATGTGTTATAAAAAGGTATAAAGAAGAAGAAGAAAAAGAAGAAGAAATAATGAATTGCAATCCCACATAAAGTAAAAATTACTTTTTCGAAACGTTCCAGCTACGTAGCAGCTACTATTCGTCACGTGATGACTACGTAACCATTATGTCCTATAATAGTAACGATTACGTCGCCATAACGTAATTAGAACCTAACATTTGTTCCCCATGATGGTAGTAGTTACGGATATATCATGTGGTTAGAACGTAACAGTTACTATAATTTGCACTTTGTTGAAACGTTTAAGGTAACAAATACGTCATGGCGACTAAATATGCTACTTGGGTTCTATAACAGTAAATGGTTAGCCTAGAAAATCCCTTTCTAGCTATAAAAATCCCTCAACAAAAAATCAAATTAATTACAGGTAAGCAAAAAATTGAAAAACGGGTTCACTTTCCTACTTTCGTCCAATTATATCGATATCCTCAGGCCAAAATTACTAATCAGCTAACAAGAAAAGAATTCAAATGTGAAATCGAATTGTTTCGTTTTTTTGACTATTTTTAGCTGATTAGTGGTTCTGGTCTAAGGGTGTCCGTATAATCGAACGAAACTGGTCGTCTTTATTAAAGAATTGTGTAAGAAAGTGGACCTGCTTTTCTATTGTTTACCTGCCTAATTATTCACGTTCATAGAGTCAAAAATGGATTATAAAAACAATTATGTAATGTAATGATGTAATAAAATATTTATAATACAGTATAATAGAAAAAAAATGATATCCAGAACAAAACAAAGATTATAGATATAAAAATATAAAGTTGCATTTCCAAAAATTAAAATCAGCAGAAACACTGAGCTGAGTTCATTGTTTTTGCTGATGATGATACCTTTGCTATTGAAACGTACTGCTGTGTACTGATTGAATTAATTGAAATTGCAAAAATGAATTTATAAAATGAAAAAGAAAATTAAAATAGCTATCTCAACGGATAAAATTTTTAAAAGGGCGCAAAAGAACTATTAACCTCAGGGTTAGCCTCACGAATTAAAACTTGAATCTAACCACGAAAAGTAAATTGTGAGTGAAAGAAAACAGACTCTCTTAATTACCCCAAAAATTGAAAAGGTTTAATTTAAAGTAAAAGAACAGAATTTTCCACCCAAAGATGCTAATTAACAAACAATTTTTATTTTTTATAAAATGGGTAAAATTACAAAATGGCAAAAAAAACGTGAACTGAAGGTTCTGGCCAAAAAATAAAAACTGCACTTGATTCTAAATTACAATAGGACTATGTTATTTCCTATACAAAGCTAAAGTTCTGTTTGTTCAGAAAGATAATACTAAATACACCAATATCAATCCACGTGGTTTCAAATTAAAACAAACTAAATTAAACGTGGACAATTTCTAGTAAATAACAAGAATAAAAAATTAAATGCAAGCACAATGCTTCTACTCACCCAACCGAGGTGATTGATAAAATAAAAATGAATCAGCAAAATAGAAAAACGGAAAAATTAACTCTTAAAACTAAAATGAGAAAATTACAACTAAAATATATCTTCCTGCACAAAAATAATAAATGATCTTATAACAATTATTACAAAATGAATTCCTTGATGGACAAAATTTTAAAAGAAACGAAACGAAATTTTCTATAATCAAAATGGATTACAAAATGGCAACAATGATTTTCAAAAATACGTCTACTCAAATTAACAGTCGACCAAGGAACTCTCTTACAAAATTCTACAGCGCAAACGCAAACGCACAATTCACCGACAAAATCTAATAGAATAACCATTGAATAGAATAGGCGTTAAAATATGAGCAACCAAAAGACATTTAAATGAATGGAATTAAATTTAAAAAAACTTAACACTAAATTAATTAAATCAAATAATAAACTCTTTAACTTAATCTAAACAAAATAAAAAGAATGGAAAAATCAAAACATGCAACACAAAATACACTCAGCGGAAATGTGGGTTGCCTAACTACAGCAGTACGTCCAGTTTAGTGCAGTTTGTGGTGAGGGGTCTAGGAGAAGTTTGCACTGTAAATAATGTTTAGTGTTAGTGTGTATAATGCTTGTTTCTATATTTATATTTATATTTCTAATACAGTATATAATAAATATTTTATTCTTTCACATTCTTTTATTTTACATGTTATTTTAAGTTCATATGAGTGATACGAAAATAATTAAGCCAGCAAATAGTTGTAAGCAAATCTGATGCTTTAATATTGCATTCTGCAACTATTTTCAATTGCAAAGTAAAATAATTCGACAGCCTTTCTTGGCTTTTTTAATTAAATCTTGCTGTTGATAATTAAGAGATCAAATAATACATAATGAAATATGTTTCGATATTACTCAATTACTATTTTATAGTTTGACAAGCAATTTTAAAAACAAGTAAAGCTATAATTTACAAAAAAAAATAGATCTAGACAGCACCGAAAACCGAAACAAGGTTTTAATTGGATGTTTGACGTTTGGTTACAAGGTAAGGCTGATTCACAGTGTTATAAAAGGCGTGTGATAATGAACATATGATAGAAAATGTGCAGAAATTACACTTTGTCGCATGTTCAAATGCTAAACGATCGCCATCCAAAATTTAAAAACAGATGGAAATCTTTTTATGAAAAATTTGTAGCATAATTTCTAACTTTTGAATTAGCCTTTCCTGTGCTATATTTTTTTGATTGGATAGTAGTTTATGACGTAATACTTTTGCACAGTTTAACATCCATCCGATTTGGCAAGTACTCTAAATAGATTTTTTTTATGATTTATTACATTTAAAAATTTCTTCCTTAAAAGTTATTTAACCAAACAAAAGAAATCGTTCTATCCATTTTAGTATTATAAATCCCTGCAGTCAGCAACACAGCTGTAAAGTACATAACTTTTTCTTTTTGAGGGTGTCTTTTGAGAGCGGCTCAAAGCTCAACATGATCCTTTGTTATACAATGTCACACGTAAAGTTTGCAACTAAAAACAAAATGAAAAGTCTCGCACATACATACCTACATACTTGATGACAAAAAAATACAAAATATATGCAATTTTGCGTGTATGCTAAAGGACAACCAGTAATTGCAGTAATAAAGCAACCAATTGAACAATTTTGAACTTTCACGAATAAAGGATAATATAGACAGCTGTGGTTTTCAGTGAAATTCAATTTTTTGCCTTCTATTTATGCTATTTTGAATATAGTATTTCGTAGTGAAACAAAAATTAAAACTGCCAGCTCCACATACGTATGTACACAACGCGAATTGTGTCACGCGACAATTCTCGTATCCTTTGATAATTCCAGCGTCCAGTACCCGTCTGTTTGTAGTGTCATGTCCGAACGAGCTTTGTGGATTATCTGTTTGTTTTGCCTTTTAATAGGGCGGAGGAAAGAACCGCCAAACGCGAACAAGGGTATACAAACCACATACATGCAACGATGTAGGCTCCTTTACAACTGTGTACGCTTATATATAGCGATAGAGGACGTTGAGCACTATGTAATAATATACATACTACGTGCAAAGCCTCGTTTATGCGAGCAATTTGTTTACTTTCTCACACATATGCGATATACGTATGTACACGGCACCATAATTTAGTGGATAGAGGAAGGGATATAGGGACCTACGGATAATAATATTGTGCTGTTGCTGTAGATCAATTTTCGGTAAATTTCGTTGCCCTTCAGTATACGCTATAAACAAATATTAATAATATCGCTATCATATTGAAATTTTGCCGCGATGAGCAATTATATTAAGGGTTATTAAATTTTGAATAATACGATCAATAATGTAGGCGGTACTTCGCTTGTTTATGTGATCAACATTTTTACATAAACTATTATGGGGCGTTCAAATTTAATTATTGTTTGTGTGTTTGCACATAAAGCGCTGTTAGCAGGGACACTAAAATTGTTAGCGATTTTGCAGCAATACCTTGCTTCATTTCTTGTAACAATTGTTTGGATTTCGAAATATTCCTGTTGTTCTTGCCTTAGTGAATTCCATTAGTTCACACATTAAGTCACAATATCAATAACTTTACCTAATTTCGTAACACAATGAGCTTGAAAAAAAAAAACAATTCTGACAAGTTTTATACACATGTTCGTTTTAGATAAAAAATATTACTAGCATAGTGATTTATCATGATCGTGAGCAACATAAGTCATACGTCCCTTATTCCTGTGCATAAAAAAGGGGAATTTCGAATGATGTATTGAATTACGTTGACATTTAGCATCTTCAAAATTTTAGAGTATTGCTTGTTAAATACATTCAATGCCTTTTTAGATAAATTTTACATCTTGACACAACTTGAACATAGATTCAGAAAGGGAAAATCTACGACTACTGCATTAATAGACTTTTAGGATGAAATTTATAGCAATATGGTGTTACGTGACTTGTAACTGAGGTTTTATCATATCTGGTACAATCATGGTACAACACAATTTGTGATAATTAGACATGCCAACGCAAATGGGAAAACTGAAAGTGTTCAATCATCTACTTCATCCTTACACATGGGTGTTCAACAACGATCAGTCCTTAGTGCAGTCGTATTCAGTTTATATATTAACAACATCGTACATTTGCTATCAATATATAGAAAAGACTAAATACATGATGCTTCATACTAGATAAAGACATGTAGACTTCGGAAATTTGGAAATTAATGGCACTTTTTATATGACTAATGTTAAATTCTTGGACATTATATTGCGTAGTGGTGGGCACTATCGGTATTTTCAACGTCGGACCAACTATCGATAGTTATCGATAGTCGACTATCGATAGTTGACCATCGATAGTTGACCATCGATAACTTGACGATAGTTGACTATCGATAGTCGACTATCGATAACTATCGATAATTATCGATAATCAACTATCGATAGTTATTAATAGTTTCAACAGTCACCTATCAATAGTTACAACTGTCGATAGTTGTCATCGATAATGCCCACCACTCTACTCAACTAATATGTCCTCAGAAATACATTTTGTTTTGTTTCTTGTTATTTATTATTAGTGTTTTTTTTTATTCCAGACTAATAAGAACTCTGACACTAGTATTTCATGGTTTCATTAATACCTGCTACTATAGATATTATAAAAGAAACTCAATCCACTCAATGAATAATTGATTACTGATAACATAAACGTTTTTAACTAACAAGACAATTCATAAATAAACTTTTAAGGTACTCAGAAAGGGAAAATAAATAGTACTATACTTGTCGAGGTTACATTGAATTTAAGCATCTCTCTGCGTTGTAAACTATATATAAATATAGTACTGATGGGCATTATCGATATTTTCAGCTATCGATAGTTATCGATAGTTATCGATAGTCAGCTATCGATAGTTATCGATAGTTATCGATAGTCAACTATCGATAGTTATTGATAGTCGAAACTATCGATAGTTATCGATAGTCAAAACAATCGATAGTTATCGATAGTCACTATCGATAGTGCTCACCACTAATATTAAGTTCTGCTTTATCATACCATTTTTAGAAGCTAGCAAATCAAATCTCTCGCAAGTGTTACGTCTTCCGTTGTTTTAGATCTCATGTTATAGCTTCGCGTCTTGTGACATTCTATTACGCTGAAGTTGTGTCGCGTTTGCAGTATAGTATATTATTATTGGGATCATCTCCTGTAGCTGAATTAGTGTTTAAAGTGCAGGAGTTTTAATACATTTTTATTTGATAATCGTTTAAATTTAACGTGCCGCTAAATATAACAAACTTACCATCATTTTCAAATGTATTGTGGCAAATTACAATGTTTTGATATTAATAATATGTAAATTATTTCTAACCAATGATAAACAGACTTATCAGGTTTCTGTTTTAATATTTTAACTAGTTAGTGACTTCTTTTTCCTGTTCGTTTTATCTTTTTTTTAAATAAAATACAAGAAATACAGAAAATCTCACTATTATCTATTTAAATAAGTAATACAATTATATATTTTATCTTGTTACAGTGCTTAAAACGTATTCAAAATATAAATTATTTTAGTAATTCTTACTTTTCAATGAAAGCCTGAACGGAGATATATGAGTGCTGCACAAATATAAATAAACAGCTACATCTAAGACGCCGCCAATGGGTAGAATACTGCGAAAACACGGCTGCGTTGTGGTTCGTGTCGAACAAACAAGTTATGCATATACGCGTGATCATTGTGCATTGAAATATTCCACGTGATTTACAGGCGCATGTAGTTTTTACACATGGGTGTGTTTTTCTTTCTCGGCTAAAAACACTAGAGGATTTATACGGGCAATCGGGTAACTTTCTATCGACACCCGTATGTGTGTGTGTTCGTTCGGAAGGCAGACCTCCTTGCTGTGCTTATGACAAAAAAATAGATATTCAAAACTCCTGCAAAATATTCAATAAAACAATTTAACTTTCATTAACACAATTTTCTTTTGCCTAAATCTAAATATACGTGGCCTGCCAACTATGTTTTGACTCGCTAGTTAACTTCTTATAACTGCATACTTATTATAGCACATAGAACTAGCCTGTCTAACGTTTCGTGCAAATCGAATAGATTTATGATTGCGGAATGAGGTAATTAGAATCGATTTTATTTAATAATTTTATATTTATTTGTAAATTTGCATATTTTATCATCATTGTTACCAATTTTTAATATTTTTATTACCACAAACCGGCGAAGAACTGCAACATCTAACTTTGCAAATGCCGTAGTCTCAACTTTTCTACACCTATAACGATTTATGAAATTCTATAAGCTGCGAAAATGTGCCGATTAGCCATATCAGCTACGCATGTTTACAGCTCTTACAGAAAGCCTTATAAACGCTATAGATTTGCACAGAATCGCACCATTAGTTGTTATATTAATCGAATGATTCGGAAAATATAGGTTTACAATCTCAAAATCAAAAATACATGGTAGGAAAATTCTCCACACAGAAGTTTATTACCAATTTACCGTCCTCTTATTGACTCTTTTGTTTATGCGATAAAAAAAGAACTGGGATTATTTTTAAGGCACTCGACATAATTGAATGCCTTTATTGGTGCTATTAGTAAATGAGTGTATAAAAGTATCGATAATATAAAGCATCTCCTTTTTTTTCTTTTCTTCTTTTTCCTTAAATAAATAAAGAAAGAACATCCGTAACGAACCAATAAAGAAACCATCAATTTCACCCTAAACAAAATAATAATAGGCGTCCAATTTCTGCCTCGAAGTGGGCGTACACACACAACACAATAACCACGAAATACACGAGATAATTTCTTTCCCTTATTTTCCACCGAATTTTTACTCCCTCAGGCGTCAGATACTGTTCCGCCGTACAATCGAAATTGCTCCGCCAGTTTCTCCTGTTTGTTCTCCGGAGCGACAGCTACGAAATAGAAGGATAAATCCCCCGTTTAACATTCTTCTCATTATTTGTTTTCCAATCAAGCGGAATCGCGTTGAACGTCGAGGGGATCGAAACGTAAGTCTACTCTCCCCTTTAGACACCGATCGATTTTAGTTATTTGGAGCAGAGGAACCGGACGATGACAGCGCCCTCTAGATTAGATAGAACGATAGCGTTCCCGGTGACGTCACGCTTCGACGTAGACCCTTGTAGAATAACAATCGCAGAAATTAAAAATGTCCAATCGACCGAGACGATGTCGCCTAATGAAGGCTATTTCTTTTTGGATGAGAAAAAGCGGGCCCTTTTTTTCTTCTAGAAATAAAGATAGGTCAACGTGCTCCGTGAAATACTAAACTGTCGTCAGAGTGGAAAAATAAAAAAGAATTATGAGACTTTTGGCGGCAAAGAAATCGACTTACTGAATTACTTTATTATACTAGTATTTCTGTTTTAATATAAACGAATTCTAACATCGTCTTATCCTTTTTTTTGCAGATAATATTGCTGGTCTTTCCTAATAAGGTAAGATATTTCAAGTACTTCTGTTAGCTTCAAATTAATTTTTCTCACACATCGGATATTGTAATTTAGAGAGCCATCGAAAAGAATCATAAATAGAGTAGACTAGAACATGTAAATGTTTTAGGTTGGTACTGTAATAATGAGATTTATACCAGTTACGAAAGCTGGGTATATTTCAAACAATTTGATAGAGAACAGTTCATCAATTGTTCTCTATCAAAGTTTATCAAATTAAACCTGATTGTGATAATTTAGGATCAAGAACATCATTTATGGATCTCTCACAAAGAAGTCCACTTAGTCCGATCTTATTTAATATTTATACCAATTCTATCAATAAATATTTAACTGATGATTGCTTTCTACTATAATGTGCTGAGGATTTTGTTTTATTCTCCAAACATCAAAACTTAAATTTGGCTTTTAGATCCATGAATGTAGCCCTAGCAAAATTACATTGTTGGTGTGAAGAATTTTATTTGTCTTTATCACCTTCTAAATTTAAAGTTTTAATATTTACCTGAAAAAATATTCCTGAAATTTTTGATTCTGTTAATTTTCGAGGATCTGTTTTACAAATAGTTAATGTCATTAAATATTTAGGTTTAAACTTGGATTGCAAATTATTGTGGTATAATTATATTAATTATATGGTTTCGCCTTGTCAGAAGAATTTAAATGTATTGAGAGCCTTAACTTCAATACGGCGGGGTTCTGATCCTAAATCATTAAGATATATTTATAAAGGAATAATTAAATCCAAACTAGACTTTGGAATCTTTTTATACTTCCCTAGAGCTAAAAATTGGATCAATAAATTGAATTCACTTATATATTTCAAAGTTTGTGTACAGTTTCAGCGGTAATGCAATCGTCCTCCACTAATTGAACTCTTCTTGTTCAGGAGGGTATAGGAATATAGGGGTCTTGGATAATAATTTAGTGCTAACAAGGTTGAATAATTTAAATCCATATTATGTAGGGATAAATACTTCTAATAAAATTTCCTCCTTCTATTTCCTCTTCTGTCGTTGATCGAATTCCTTATCAAATTCTACATTTTCACGCCAAAATTGATTTTAATGAAAACTAGAATAGAAATATTAAGATTATTGGTGCCCAACAGAGTGTTGTCAATGAAAGTTTTCAAGAAAATCAGTCTTGTATTCTGGAAATGATTATTGCCACAATTTTTTCTTTCTACTCTGTGTTTGTCTATACATATAACGTATTTATTATCTATGGTATTCATATTTTTTTTTTCAGTTTAATGTAATTTAATAAAAGCTTTGGAAGATTTGAAACGTTCGGATTGAATGTCAAATAATAATTGTTATTATGTGGAAGTAGCTAAAGTTGTAACCCCAAAGCATTTACATAACCTGTATCTCTAATTACGATTTTTTCTCCGAATCAGGATGGCTTCATTATTGGTCGCTCTACAGTTATCGATTTGACAAGTTTTCTACAACTGGTATGAGAAATCTTGGATAAGCGTGGCCAAATGGATGCTAGTTTTATGGACCTATCGAAAACCTTTGATATAATTGAGCATCCACACTTGACGAAGCTAGAAGCTTTTGGTTTTGTTCCATCGGCTGTTAATTTAATAAACTTCCATCTACGTAAACACGAGTGTTCAGTATCTTACAAAGGATTTGAATCTGCAGAATACAGCTTACATACGGGTCTCCCACAACGCTCCAGTTTGGGTCCTCTATTATTCAATGTTACTAGAAATGAGTTCTTGACATGTCTTACCTGCCATGTATACTGATGACAGTAAATTATATACTAAACTTTCATTCTAACAGCGACGTCATTTTGTTACAGGAAAACTCTAACAAAATAGGTTCACCATCTTTAGCAAATTAAATGTGATTCTATTATTATTAATCCAATCGAAGCTACAGCACTTAAATAGTAATTAAAAATTATTCTGAATTATACCTTGCACGATACGCAGTACTTGTAGTTTCTGTTGCATAAATAATCGAAGATTTGTGGAGCTTCAATTCGCATTTAATTTGTTGAAGATGGTACATCCAACAGCATCAATCTTAATATTAATAAGTAGTTTGTTGCTTCATTTGCACGTGCTGATTCCTCCATCATTGTGGACTACAAAGTTATAATAATACTTTTTTGAAAAAGAAAACAGAATGTAAAGATCTTGGTATTATCTTTTTTGATATCAGCTTTATCTTTAAGTTAAGCAAATCATATCGGTGTGTTAGAATGCATTCAGTTACTTTAACTGAGATAGAGTTCATTAAGATTGTATGTATGTTGAAGTATGCGCCACTGGTCTGGTACCCATTGCAAAAAAGCTGATGAGTTGGCAAGAAAGGGATCATTCCCTTCATATATATGCTCGAACCCTGTGTCTTGAAATATAGCACGACGGCAGGTGGAGAATTGGGTCAAAGACAAACACAAAGAGAACACTGGAATAACATAAGCAGGCAAATTTATGGTAAGACCTTTATTAAAGGACCATGAAAAAAAGGCTGGTAACTGTAGTTCAGCAGGAATCATCTTCGCATCGTAGCAGATCTCCTAACTAGGGCACTACACTGAAAGAACGCCTACAGAAAATTGGGATCAACATTGGAGGTACCAACTGCAGACTGTATTGTGAGATGACAGAGACGCGTTCACGTTCTGTGTGAATGCGAGGCTCTAAAAAAGGATTACTTCTATCAACCAGTCAGAGAGCTATACAGATTGGTGCAGAGTACTAAGACGCTGGAATGGCTGGTATAATTTAATGGGTAAAAGAAATGGGAGATTAAATACATAAAGTCTGGAGTTGTGGAGACTCCAAGCCAGACTACTGCCACAAAAAAAACGTGCTTTAAAAAGCAAAGGTTAGTTAAACGTAAGAACCTGGTTTCCTGGTAATACAAAACAGCATGTAAACAGTTTGTTAGTGAAAAAAAGGCGCTTTCTCCAATCCATTAAACCATGCAATTAATTTTCATCTATTTCTCTGAAAGTTAAACATTTTTTTTTTATTTATTAGCTTTCAATACTTTTTTTACTTGGTATGTTTAACGATGAGAACTCTTGGGATGTCTATTTTGACAATCTGGTAGAAAAACAACAAAACTAAATTAATAACAGAACAAACAAGTACTAGAAGAACATGGATAACAATGTTTTATGAAAGATAAACATCGCTTTGAAGGATCCTACTCTAATTGGAAGAAACGTAAACATACCCACCGAGCAAACTTTTATCGATACTCCAATATCTTGTCCGTCATTGCTTTCTGAATGGATTTAATCACGAAGGAACCTTCTTACATCTACCATTCGATATATTACCGTCTCGTCTCCACAAAGATTAATAATTAATGAAGTTAGTACACGAGTTTCGCTTTAGATTTACCTCTAATCTTACTCCCATCCCCGCATCAAATACAGGAGGCTCCCTATAAACGAAGCACAAAGCACCTCGTACTGGCAAGATTGGAAATTTATCGAAAAATTAACGTCCACTAATTAGTTTTTGAGACCTATCCTGTGCCAGATAAGTCCGACGCATTATAAATCGTTTCGAGACGGTCCTGGCGTATCTGGCTTAATTACTGGGGATGATACATATATCGTTAACCCAATTATAGTGCCGGATTAGAATTAGTCTCCTTGTGTTTCATTGTGAATAAGAAATATATCTCTATTGCTCTTTTCCACCTATCACTATTGACACAAAAGTAGTGAAGTTGGTTGTTTCTTGAATTAGACATTCCATCCATATAAGTAATGGGTAATGCAAAAATAAGTTTTTGCAAGAATTAAAGTTATTGCTGTGTCAATAGGCGTTTATTACATTTTTTTTCTTTGCAGAAGGCGTTAGCAGAATGGCTCTAAATTAAATTTGTAATTTTATATGACCCCTTTGTCGTTGGCAAATTTTTGAATGTCAATACTATGCTTTGGTAATTAAAATCTTTAAGAACAGTTTTCTGACCTACTTTAAACGTGCTTATATTTAGGCACATTTGCTGAGCCAAATTGTCCTCCCAGTCATCATTACGACATGGTCAGAATTATTAATTACTAAAGAACTAATTGATAATTGACAAAGCTGAGTCCAGAGAGTGGTGGCAAAAATCACCGTGACAGAGACAGGCAAAAAAGTTTCTAAAGGAACAGAGGCCTAAATTTACTAGAGATTCACTGAAGAAAGACAGGAAGACTGTCAAAATGATAGTAGGTCTACTGACTGGTTACTGTAGACTAAATAGGCATATGTACAACATAGGCCTGGCAGATGACCCAACCTGCAGATTCGGCCAAGTCGAGGAAGAAACACCAGTTCATGTGCTGTGCCAATGTGAAGGCCTGGCGAGGACAAGTTTTCTAGTAATGGGTGTGGAGAACCCCATAGCTAGTAGCTACACAAAGAAGCCGCTCTCAAACATGGTACGCCTAATTGAGAGGGTAAAATTAAAGATCGTCCTCTAGGAAAAAAGAGTATCACAATAGATCTGAAAAGGTCGTGGTGGAACAGGTCCATAGGCCACCCCAATCGTAATCTAATCTAAGCTCAGCAAAAACATTATTAAGACTACTTTATTAATTTTATTCTATTTCCTGCAAGAACCAGTCCTGCAACCTACTTTTTCTTATAATCTACTTAAATGATCTGTTGTTATTAATTATGATTTTCTAACATGGTGCTTGGTTTACAACCTTTTTCCCTGCATTCCTTTTAGGCTGTAAATGAATTCTTTGGTTGTGTTGTCATTGGTTGTATTCTCTAGTGAACAACTATTTTTATTATTCAGCTTTAATTTAATTTGTTAAAGCTAAATAATTCTATCAATTTAAATTTTGAATGATACATAACTGAAATCGAATGTGCAACCACTTGTCTAATCGAACATCAGAATGTAATAAGAAGTTCTATTAACATTGAAATGTTTTAAGTTTGATTTGAATTTGACTGATTTTAATTAAATTAGTTGCTTTTGTAAATATGTGTGTAAATACAGAATAAATTGATTGTGTTTATCTTAACCCATATTTAGAGCATAAGTTACAAGTTTATATATACTCAGTTTTCTGTTATTTTGTGTTCGATTTGCTTTTGTTTATAATAATTCCCTCAATTTCATTTTCTGTAACCTGTGTTTCAGCGAGAGATGGCTCTTTTTCAAGAGCCAGTTGAAATTTTCTTGCTAGGGCTCAAGTTCTTAGTAATAATTCTTGTATAATTTTTTCTATTTCTAATCGTAAAACGGAATGCGTGGAATTCATTAATACTCCTTCATTAAAACAAGTCAAAGTGGTATTTTTATTATTAAGTTAATATCCGTTTCATGAACAGAAATTTTTACAGCGTTAATGATTTTTATATCAATAAAAATATAAGTTAGTATTTGGTTTGGTATGATTTTATGTTCAATCATACCAAACCAAATAAATAAAATAAAATTCATATAACATAATATGTTAACTGTGAGGTTACAGAATTCATGAAATCCTCTTTGTTTGTTTGTAAAATCAACTTTTCTAAATAGTAGAAATTTATATGGACCCTGATGTACGATTTTGAATTATTTTTTTTTCGAAAAATACTGCTTTTAAGCACATTTGTCAGTGTTGTTCTAGAAACTGCGTTATTTTTAGCTAATGCCAATTTTATTTGTTTCCCCAAGTTTTGTAGCGTGGGTTAAATACCAAAAGCCAGTGTTTCCGGACATTCCATGTCAGACGGCTCCCACAGCAAAAAAAAGTTTTGTAGCTTGTAGTTTTTTAGCATCTTTTTTACTGATAGCATGGTAAGTATAAAACAGGTTAGTAGCCGACTTTCTGTGAACTAGTAGCTAACGCTCTATTGATCTATCTCTATTGATATCGAACTAAATACTAATTTTGAAATATAAGTTATAAAACAGAGAACTTCTTTTACATTATGCATGACAACTTTTTGGTTCCATATAAAATTACCCACAAAATCCAGCAGAATATCAGACTTATGGCAATTACTCCTACACGTTAATAGATTAATGAACAAGGGCCAATAAGATATATCGTAAAAACTAAATGAAACGGTTTTCGAATGTATGTTAATATACTCAAAAAGGATACACTGTTTTTTTTTCTGTGTTAAAATATTACTAAAGGAATTTGTCCTATAGCCACTTATGTTAGAGTATCTTTTAAATCGAGAATGGCTATCAAATACTTCTATTCCTTTATTTTACCAACATACCTTGGTGTTCCGCAGGGATCGGTTCTGGATCCGGTACTATTCCTTCTTTTTATTAATTACAGTCGAACTTTTCTTTGTGTTTATACGCGGACGATACTAGTGTTGTAGTTTCTGGGATTAATCCGGCGCAGGCCCGTGACCATACGAACACCCTCTTGATGGAGCTCGGCCAGTGGTTTAGTTGTAATGGATCCCGCATTAATGCTTCAAAGACATTTTTTATGTTTTTTCGTACCCCCAAGTTCAGAGCTGATTACAATGTGGATATTCGTTTGAACGGTGAGTTGCTCAAGAGTAAAAGCTCTATTAATTTGCTAGGGGTTCAGATGGATGAGTCGCTTGGCTGGTATTCGCATTGCCGCAAGCTTATAAAAATTCTGAACTTCTCGTGTTTTCTAATTATGAACCTTAAATATGCGGTTGGAAGAAATTGTTACTAACATTTTATCATGGCCAAGTATTCTCCAGAATAACTTATAGAATTATCTTCTAGGGCTCATCTACTGACGCGCACGATGTTTTTATCACACAAAAGCGCAGTATCGCAGATATCGATGCCACTGGAATTCTGTAGGCCATTCTTTAAGAAATTTGGTATCTTACCTTTGCCTTCCCTGTATATTCTGGAGATCCTTGTTCACCCTTTTGTCAATCACAACAACTTTGCCTTAAATTCTGATTTTCACTCCTATAGCACGAGAAATGGATCTAACTTCCGTTTGCCGTTGAGCAGGCTTCGTGCCACACAAAGGTGTCCTGCGGGACTAAGGCTTTTTAATTTCTTATCCAGCGTCCTTAGATGTGTTGACTTCTTGAAGGTGTTCAAGACTAGATTCCGTCAATTATTGCTCATCTACTGCATATATTCTGTCGCGGAGTTTTTAGCTGTCCTAGAACATTATTAAGTTTTTAACTCTTTCCAATAAGTGTTTACGAACTTATTTTTACAGTTATTCATTTAAATTTACTTATACTTACATCTTTTATAATTACATTTATTTGTATTATTACCTTACGTCATACAGTTAGTGTGTTGTTCTTATATGGCTTGCCCATTATGCTTGTATGTATGTAATAAATCAAATCAAACATTATGCCAAGCGTCTTAAATATTCACAAATAGTTGCTTATTATTATGGTTCTGCTTAAATGGATGTGTGTTTTAAAACATTCTATACATACTCTATTGTTTTTAAATTGGAAAAATATTCTGACCATGATAACACCGGCACCTCCACCAAAAATGATGTCGTGCTTAAATCAGCTTGTAAGAGCTATCTTTCAGGTCAACATTTTTTTTTTTAAGTTGGGGTAACACGTAAGTCTAAGCTTGTGAGGCATTATTATAAGCGTTATTACGCTTTACCTCGGAATATTTACGATATTGTCACAATAACACTGATTAAAGCAAACTAACACCCTTGAACTTGAAAGCTGACTTTATTTGAAGCATTTAAACTTAAAAATTCAAGTTGCTGGGTCATTGTCTGGTTCTATCACTTTATTCTAAAATCTTGTAATGCTTTAGTTCGATACATATGCTTCAGAATTCGCCGTCATCTTTGTAAATCCTCAACGGTAACAGCTCCAATCATGTTCGTCGCACGGGTACCTTAAGCTTATAAATTTTACGCTTATCTACTCGAAGTTTCTTGTTGTATTTCCCTTATTTTCCAGACGAATTCTAGCCATGTCCGCCGAGGATTACCAATTACTATCCTAGATAATAATACGGCGCTTTCTCCATTCTTTTTATTCCTCGCATCGCCACTTCCCATTCCGGTATCCTCTGGATAATCAATATTTTATGGCTCCTTCTCGGGGGGATTCCCGCGAACGAAACATCCGAAGCCGATAGCCTGTATAGGTGAGTTTCCTTTTTCAGTGGCGGGATAACTTTCAAAGGGCGTCAGAATACCGTCCGCGCCGCGCGTATTAATAATGGAACAGTTTCGGTTTTGTAATGCGACGAGGTGTTCCTTCTTTCCTTTACTGATAGGGAGCGCCTAACACTGGCGCCGGATAAGGGTATGGCGTGTGATACGGCATAATGGAGAGCTTTTCACTTGTGATTAATGCCGGCTATTATTCTTCTTCTTTCGCGCGTTTCAAATCTGCATCGATAGCGCTGCGAAGCCGAATGGGATGGATTCTTTCGGTCTACTTTTATTTCCCTTTCTTTATTTATGCCGGAATCGTCGATGAGGATAAAGTTTTGCCGTTTGAATTAATTATGTTGCGCCTGCCATAAATATGGAGGTTGTTTGGATGTGCGTCAAGTTACTTTTTCGAAGAATCGCCAGGCGCTTGGTTATAACTGTTCGCTCACATGCAACTTGTGCATAAACTTGTTTCATCAAATGGAAAGAGCAAAAACAAAACAGAAACTCATGTCGAAGAAAACAGAAACCTCAAACTTTTGCAAATATTTGAAGACTTTAGTATTGGACGACTGCTTCTGTTTTGTTTTAAATGTCCCAAATGAACGTGGTCCTATTGTTTTCATTTGGGACACAAATCAAAAGGTTTCGATATATTTATGAAGATAAGTTAACCCAGTGGAAGTAGTTGCATTCTCTTTTCTAGTTTAGAAGCTATGTATTTTCATGTTACTAGGTGTGGTGCAATTACAATATAATATAAGATTTTCAAAATAATTCAATTAATAAAAGAAATGACATTGTTTTTTCCTTAATTTTAAATTTGCAGGCCAAATGAGTGTCATCTAGTAAACTTTCAATTAACAACATTACGCCAATAAACAGATTGTGCAAATGCTGAACTAAAGAATATCGAAATATTTGACAGAAATTGTAATAAAAATTAATGATAAATAACAGCTGGAGTAATACTAAATACAATAGTAACGGATTATAGGCTTACTAGTTTCCGCTAAATAACCATCTTCAGAGCCATGTCAAAATCAGAGTAAGTCAATAATCTTGTACTATTGATTATGTATTACACACATTTACATTTCGTTACACTTTAACTCGTTTAGAACATAACTATGCAGTTTAATGAAAATTGTAACAAAATACTGCAAAAGAGGTGACTAATAAATTAATAAACATTAAAAACATCAAAGAAAAGTAGCCACTTCAGTGCCTCTGTACCGTAGCATAGAACTAAGAATATTATTCCCACTTGTGCCAGATTCGTGATCCTGACATTTGAAATTTGTAGGAAGCCATATGAAAGTAAAATGCATTTGTTCAACTGTGTGACATTTAGTACCCAACAGTACCACGATGTGGGTGCTGAAACACAAATGGCAACAATATCCTTAGTTCTGTGCTACGGTGCAGAGGCACTGAAGTGGGTAATTCTC
The DNA here is from genome assembly GCA_004143645.1 of Protaetia brevitarsis. Classification (NCBI taxonomy): domain Eukaryota; kingdom Metazoa; phylum Arthropoda; class Insecta; order Coleoptera; family Scarabaeidae; genus Protaetia; species Protaetia brevitarsis. The sequence goes on along the minus strand of RXPK01004665.1, from coordinate 24,685 downwards.
GAATAGCGCCAAGTTAAATATTATGAATGAATAACCTAAAATTATAGCTGTAACCTGTTGTCGTGTGTAACAATTGTGATTTAATGATTTTAAGTAGATAACTATAACTTGAATTTAAACTTGTTACCTGCTGCTATATGTAACTATTCATCATTTTAAAGCAAATAGAAATTTTGACATTAAAGCTAACACTTCACTATTATATATATCTGTCATAAAAATGAATTTATTGGTTATTCATATAGAGCGATATGGAGTGGCCAAAATATTCTGTTATTGCTGTCAAAAAAAATGTAAGCAAAATAGGGAGGCAGCAAGTTTTAACTACGCCGAATCGCTACCTTTTCTGAGTTTGTTATAGGCAATAGGAAGCCCAAGCTTGACTCTTGTCAAAACAGTTCTTGACCGTCATTTGACAGTTAATTTATTAGTTTCTCCACATTGAAAAGGAGTTTTTGAACGCTCTGTATATGATTCAGTGACTATTGCCATAACACTGAATAGCTACGTTCTTGCAATTACATCGAGATTAATAGAACCAAATATTTAATACCCCATCTATTTAATTTTATTCTGAATAGTAGAAATGTCAAAAATGCAACAAAATGGCAAATATCGGAAAACGGTTGAGTGTAGAGAAAGGGAACTTTAATATGATAAATAAATGATACGGTAAAGTTACTAGACTAATAAAAAGTGCACCATTCCATTTGAAATACGAAAGGTGATATCAAAACCCTGTACACCGAATTTGTATAAAGTTAAGAATATTTTTCTTAAGTAGATCGCCACAGATCTGGACTACTCTGCAAATTTCAAAATCAAATTCCTACTAAAAGTTCGAAAAGATGTTAAGTTGGTTCGGAGGGGAAGTCTGTACATTGAAATTCTAACATATTAGTTGAAAAACTACTATGAGTATAAAGCTCACATAAAAATATACAATTAGGGAAATACAACTTTAATTTCTCTAATTAAACGTTTCTTATAATTTTGCTGAATGTCAATCATCGAATTAGAGAGATTAAATATGTGCGACCCGCGTTAATCACATGATCAACCAAACTTTTAAAGCTTCTATGAGTGCTGATATCTTAGTTATATTGTTTCAATCGTTTTTCCAGATTCTGCGAACATTGACCAACATGCATGACCTTGCAATCATCGCAATGCACTGTGCAAGCAACATTTCTAACCTTTAATTTGGAAATTTTATCCCTAAGATTACTTAAATATATCAATTTCTATAGGACGTTAACATCATAAATAAATATTTTGAAATGTTTTTGAAGGCATGCCCATATTTATCAATTTAAATCTTTTTGTTTGTTTAACATTTTTAAATGCTTTATAATCATCGCAATGCACTGCGCAAACAATATTTCTAACCTTTTGTTTGAAAATTTTGTTTTTAAGCTTCCTAAATATATTTAACCTCTTAAGATGTTGATGGCATTGGAGTATTTGCATCTCGACAATATTCGACAACACCGCCATACTTATCAATTTAAGTCTTTTTATTTGTTCAACATTTTTAAATACTCTATCTTCATTTAATACTTTATTGCTTAACTTAATGAAGTAAATTATTATGGTTTAATTTACCTATTCTTTTAAATCATTTTCTTTTTAAGCGTAACATCGGGTAACGAAATTTTATTTTTTAAATTAAATAAATATTCTGAAGAGAATTAAATTATAATTGACTATTGGCTAAACAGTTGCTAAATCGAAAATCAGAATATCTCTATTTATTAATTTTTAAATTTTGAAGGGCTTTGATTTTTGTTAGTTAAATGATATTGCTCTATTTGGTTTTCTAAAATTAAACTTGCAATTGGAAATGAATATATAATAATAATAATAATACCCGATGAAAGCTGATGAGAGGTTTCCACTAAAGGTAGTTAAGTCATCTTATATTAATATTAATTATTATACCTTCCCTCTATGAGGCTGACACTCATTAATTCAACGAAATGGCATTCGTACTAACCGCGTAATAACTGTACAGATTTGATATGCTATAAATTACTGCCTCGGGCCGACACATCGGTGACATCTCGCGCCCCAGCGAGCCGTATTAATCCATCCAAATTTTCTTATGCGGTGTCAAACTACGTTGAAACCGAAACTAGCGACAGTCTCATCACGGGAGTTAACAGCGTTGGGAAAAGGACCCAACAGCATGCGAAACATGTCGAAGTGGAAACTCGCTCGGCGTCTAGTGCTACTTCACACGTGTACACCGGCGCGCCATCTTCAGTGATTTAATTAAATCGGAACGCGCAGTGTTAGATTCTTCAATCTAATGTAGGAATGGGAGTGTTGCGAAAATGTCGTAGTGGGGGACGAGGACAGCGTCGGAAAGTTCGAATTTCGACGGTGTGGGTTTAAACTATAGACCGGACCGGAGGAGCTATAATTGAGTTTAACTGGCGTACTAAAGGGATCTTTGGGCGAAAATAAGAGACCGGCAGAAAATCGAAAGTAGTACGCGGTGATTTAGTGTCCTAAATTTTTCTTCTCAACGAACACCTTTACTGATCGAAGAGAAAAACAGCCGAGAAAGACAAAAAAACAGGAAAGTGGATTACATCTGACCTTATTTTCGTTGACGATGTGAAATGTAAGGTGCAGATTTTCTTTTTGTCAGGAATCTAACATTTTTTTTATTGTAATAAACCATTATGTCAAACATGTTTAACAAAGCTTTTCAAGCAAACTATCAAGAACCATCGACTTCAATGCAATTGCAATTAATGTTGGGATAAACATAATTATATTCATATACCCTAACAGCCAGAAACATTACATAGATATTTTTAAAAATATATTTTATAAATATTTTTCGTGAGAGGTTTTTGAATATATTTTTCATATTTTTTTCTAAATATAGATAAAATATTCAATTAAAATATTTATTCCATATTTTAAAATTAATGTAAGCGCTATATTTTTTCTAAAATATTTGTAAAATATTTATATGAAAATTGAGATTTTTTATGCAATCTATTTAATTTGTCAAAATGAACTGAAATTGTTCTTGGTTATTTAGAATGTATAACGTCGATAACGAAAAGTTGAAACATACATAGAGTTGTCTAAAAGGCAAGAACTTGTTTTTTCACACTCACCATACAAGTTAATAATCAATAATTCTGGCATCTTTTAAGGCATACTGAAGGTTTATCAAATTAATCACTATTTTTTAATTGAAGTGTTCTAAATAAAAAACAAACGTATTTAATATCATTTTATTTGAATAAGCCAATAAAAATGAAAAATACTCATTTTTAAGTCTAGCTTTGGCTGGTGCCAGGTACAACCCTATGGCTTTTTTCATATCTTCGGTAGTGGCGCTCTCATGGCGTTTCCTTGTGGCCCCTAAAACAATGCCAATTGTATTAGATCACACCATGAATAAAACATTGTACAACATTATCAACACCTACTAATACATTTGGAGCATTTACAATAATTGGAGTGGTAGCTACATTCTAATACTTACGATACTTATTTTTACTTTATTTCATAATATTTGAAAACATTCTACGTACAAACAATAAAACAACACAACGTATTCTAACCTCTATTTGAGGTTATGACGCTTATCTAGCGAGATAAATCTCTTAAGCGAATCAACTAGCAATTTATCTGGTAGATGCAGTACATATATGATGCATAAAATTCCTACAATTATATTATTAAACGATTTCTGTACATAGCGATATTGAGCATTCCAATTATCTTATAAATGCCATGACATGTTCAAAGTTTTGCTTACCTCGTAGTCACCACAAAAACTAAAACACACCCCGCAACAATTAATTACACAGTTAACCCTAATCTGCCCTAATCGTATATTATTATAAACTATATATAACATGTAACGGACAAACGAATGAAAACGTTGATGATACGCACGTGCGTGTATGCATTTTATGTACCTAATCCATAGACGCATAAACAATACTAAATCATATAACACCGGCACCGTAATGAATAGAGGTGTTGTGTTGACGTTCGCAACTTACAAATATTACAAATAATATAATACAAAACGCAGATATATTAATAGAAAAGTTACAGCGCTCAACTTAGATACTAATTAAATCATATTAGATATATATTATCTAATTTAATCTTTAAACTATTATTTTAAATAGATACATACCTACTTAATATGTATGCATATTTTACCCATTTTATATTATTCGTCCTACGCACCAAATGTACAAAAGCAAAAATTCAATCTTTTTTTATATAAAATAAATATTTACAGAAATACAAAGCAAAATATTCTTGCAGAGTTATGAAAAATATATTGAGAAAACATTTGCAATAAAATATTGTTAATGCTACATAACACATATATTTTTTTGTTTTCCTAATATATTTTCTATAATACAGTGACCGGCATAAATATTGCAACATATGGGAAATTTTTTTATTATTAAAATATTTTAAAACTTTTTTGGGGGAATAGGTTGTGCGTGTCTAGAAACCCCAACATTTAACAATAAAAAAATTTCCCATATGTTGCAATATTTATGCCGGTCACTGTATATTTTATGCATATTATATTAATATAACTAATATTTAAGAAAGATTTAATATTTTTTAAATATTTATAAAATATGAAATAAATATATGTAGTTGGTCACTAGGGTATGTTTGACTGTCCATAAGTAAGTGATGATAGAAAAATAAAATAAATAAATTAGAAATGTACTTTCTAATTCTTTATTAGTTTACTATGGGACAAACTGGCAACTAGTTTCGAGATGTGATGTTAGAAATGTCTTCTTCAGGCCGCAACATGACCCATAATAGTCAGTGGATGAGAAAAGAACTAACAAACAGTGTAATTATAATATGATTTTTAAATATAGGTATCCTTACTGTTTACGTATTACTGCCGCACGATCCAACTTATTGAAACGAGCACCACTTTCTCAAATGGCAGTTAATGCAAATATCGCTTTCAGTGATATATTTAATGTATAACCCTCACATTTTCGAACTTTGTAAATACAGGGTGTTTTGAAACAGCGTTTAAAGATTTTAAGAGCATGTAGTACGATCGAAAATAGAGTTAAAAGTCATAATAAATATATGTTCCTAGTAGTACATGGATATAACATATCCCAGTAAACAGGTGCTTATCAGCTATTGTTTTATGACAGTTTAATTTGACGTTTCATGCAATTTGTAGCAATTACTATGGTTGCCTATTCTAATGCTGAAATGAGCGATATGGTGTTCATGTACGGTCGTGCTAATGGGAATTCTTTACAAGCACGTCGCTTCTATGCTGAAACGTTTCCTGATCGTCAACTGCCTTTGCATGTGATGTTTCAGACGGTGTTTCAACGACTAAGAGAAACTGGTTCGTTTGAGAAGCGGTCTTGTGATACTGGACGGCAGAAAATAGCATGTATTTCACAGATAGAAGATTGAATTTTGAATATTATTGATGAAAATCCCGAAACTAGTGTTAGAAGAATTTCGACTCAAGTGGGTGTAAGCAGCAATCTTGTTTGGAGAACCCTTCATGAGCAACTCCTATACCCCTACCATATCCAACGGGTACAAGCCCTTACTGCTCCGGATTATCAAGCGAGAAGGGCTTTCTGTGAGTGGTTTTTGCGAACAGCTGCTGATCGGCCAGATGTCACTGATAACATCCTTTTCACTGATGAAGTTGGTTTTACTAAAAATGGAATATTTAATTTCCACAACAATCACGTTTGGTGTGACGAGAATCCTCATGCTGCCGTTGAAGCCAGGCACCAGCAACGTTTCTCTCTAAATATCTGGTTAGGCATGATAGGGGAACGGTTGTTAGGACCAATTGTTTTGCCACAACACTTAACAGGTACTGCATACCTCGAGTTCTTGGAAAATACTTTACCTGAACTTTTGGAAGATTTACCTATAAATCTACAACTGAAGCTACACCGCACTTTACGCGTGCTGTTAGGGAATATCTTAACAATGAATTTCCTGAGAGATGGATAGAGCGAGCAGGTCCCATTGCTTGGCCTCCAAGGTCTCCCGATCTAAACCCGTTGGACTTTAGTATCTTGGGTTATTTCAAAAGTTTAGTGTACGCAACACCGGTAAACGATCTTCCAGAGTTGCGCCAACGAATTGAACACTGTTGCCAGATAATACGAGAAAAACCCTTGGTTTTTTGAAAGAGTGCGCGCTTCCTTTGAAAGCAGATGTAGATCCTGTGACGAAATGGAAGGACGTTATTTTAAACATCTTCTTTAGTTATAATCTATTTTATGTTAAAATGCAGTAACATCTTAATAAAAACCGCTAAAGCAAACTTATTCTGCAATTTCGATAAAATAGCTGTTATTTCGTAAACAGTTAATTTGTGGACATATGTTTATTATGACTATTAACCTTATTTTAGATCGTACTGCATGACCTTAAAATCTTTAAACGATGTTTCAAAACACCCTGTATTTAACGATAACGAAATTTAATTATTAACAATAAAGATAATATAGAGCCCCCAAAAAAGAAAGGTGTTTAACTCCTGACATGTAATGATTGCCATTGCACATACGTGGGTAGGACCTTTAGAAATTTCGAAATCGAGATAAAAGAGCATTTACGTAGCATAAAATCTAATTCTACTGTAAATTTCTTGTTCGGTAAACATTTAAAAGAAAATAAATACCACTTTAACATCAATCACAATTTCCAAATATTAGATACGGCCAAAAAAGGTACCTACCTCAACAACTCAGAGGTATTAGAAATATTGAAGCAGCAGCTCAATTGTAGAGACCTTTCATTAAACTCACAATTAATTTTCGAGTCCACCTCCTCCTAGTTTTACTCGATAGTGGCCTTCTGCATATATGGTTTTCAAGTATTCTACTACGTCTTTAGCACATCATTACTTTAGTTTTTCAATAATAGATGGCATAAGTTTATTGCAATTTTCTGGAAATTTTCTACCTTTATTTAAATAAATACTTTTCTAGAATCATTTTATATACTGAGTGCGAAGGGGTTACATTTATTATAAATAATTTTAAAGTGTTGTTTGTTTAAACTTATGTGTTTTATTCTTCATTTAATGTCTGTTCTTTGCAAGTTTTATATAAGTTCGATTCTTTACATTACACGTTCTAATTTTATTTTATTTTTAAATCTTGACCATTCTTAAATGATTGTATCTTTTAAATAGTTTTTTCACCAATTTGCTTTACTCCCTCATTTATATATAAAAAAAATAATTTTATACAATACTATTTTGTTAATAATTGTTGCACACTCTCATTATTTGATGCTTCTTTAGCTCTTTTCCCTTATATCAGCAACTCACACAAAGTCAAATCTGGATTTTACAAATAAACGTATACAAAACACATTTATCTACTTTTCATCCAATATTATTCACAAATTAGAAATTTACTTCTTAAGTAGTAATTCTGTAAATACGTTAAAGGCAAGGTATGGTTTGTGTATTTTGTTTTGTGTTCTGTATTTGGTTTATTTTCATGTAGACAAACGATTCAAGGATATATAATAACGTATTCAGCAGCGCTTCGTTTTTCCACACTGTGTCCGATTTTATATTAGTTATTACAGAATTTAACAAATATTCTTAAATTTCATTATCTATATCTTAGTTTTTTGAGACGAGTATTGAAGCTGCAAAGCTTTTCCAGATTTCCTGTCGTCCTACAAAGTTTAAGAAAATACAGACAATTGGAAGATATATCTATATATTTGCTGTAATTACGCAAGAGCACTGATTCTTGAGGTGCGCCTGCTGTTTGCGGTTACAAAACCCTAATTAAAACTTAATTGGATATTCGAAGATCATTACAACCAGTAATTAACACCCCAAAAACCCCATTTTCAATTTAAGCGGCCCGTCTTACCACACCCACGTATTTCTCTTTTTGCACGGTTCGCTCTCAAATGTTGACGTCAAATTGCGCCGTTTCACACGCGTCGAGAACTTTCTTTCGTAGTGGTGGTGGGGGTGGTGTGTAGGAAGCAGGGAAGCCCTAACGAAGAGCTTTTTGCTTCAATTAACTCGTGTTTTTCCTACGGCGAAAACATTGATTATTATCGTAAGAGCAAAGCAACTGGCACACGAGACGATCATTTGCATCCGGAAATTAAATAAGTTAGGCAATTAAAAGACGAAAGAGCGGCGCTCGGAGGAGACTTAATATTATATTCGTAACTAGCGCGAAAGTTCGTCTCTGTGCGAAAGGGAGGGACGTAGGAAGAAGAGAGTTTTGCGAGAAAGCTCGGTGAAGGAGTCTAGTCCACTTGAAGCACGAACGGTCGTGGTTCAGTTAGCTGTAGCCGGAGAAGGAAGGAATTCTTGCGTGCTAACACGAAAAGCAAACTTGCCCGGACAAAAACTATATTTTCCATTAAAGTTTATAAATCAGATTAGCTAGAGCGTTCACCTCGTAAAAAAACACTTGGGCAAATTCCTTGGCTTGCTGCAGAAACTGGAAAATGTGAAATGTTTTGCATTGTTATGTTAGTAGGATTTTCTTTAAAATAACATGCATTGTTTATTTATAGGAGATATAAGCAGATATAGAGGAGAATTGCACAAAAGTGATTCTAAATGGATATCCAAGAACATGCATACTAAACTTACTAGACATTTGTATTAAAGATTAATTAATTCGAAAGCAATGTCTCATTTGCAATGTATTCTCAAGTTAATACTTAAACTTATGTATGTATACATGAGGGGTTAGTATACTGCGATCTAAAAAAATCTGTTCTGTTCCATGCTCTTGCTGTGGCTGGCCTTCCAACTCTATTCCAGTGCACGGTGTAACAAGGCCTCAGGTTAGGTAGATTTTCATCTTTGATTTTACATCGAATAACGCTGTTGGATTTCACAGTGTTACGTAATTTGAGAGGAGATGGATGGGTGTTTCATCCTGTTTCCCACAAAATCTATATTGAGATTTCTTTGCTAACTCAAGCTCATTCAGATGTTCTTTCAGCTGAAAATAGCTTGAAAGTATCCCCGTTAATATGCCAATATTGTTTTTACTCACAATTAGGTTGATTCATTCTGTAAATCTATTGGTTATAGGTTTCCAAAAGAATTTAAGCTTCTCTCATTTCCTGAAGACTCTCCCAATAATTGAGTTTTCTCTGCTTCATTCCACTTTTCAGTTTCTTCAGTGCTGCATTGCTACTTATCCCACAAAAGAGTTGAGGTCCTAAGAATGATGCTTCAGCTCCTTTTTTGCAAGATTATCTGTTATCGTTGTGGGACACGAAACCCATAAGAGGCTAGCTCGTTTCATTTCCCTAGGCACTCCCAGATCACCTTGGAGCTGATTTCTTATGAACTTATATCTTCAGCTTTTGGTAATTACTTAAAAAAAACATGTTTTTAATTCTAACTGTATGTTTAACTTAATTTATTGTACACGCTTTCAGCTGCCTGAAGATGTACCACCACTAACCTCGAAAGCGGTGGCTCCTACTTTAACATTAAAGAGTACTGCGAAATTGGACTCATTTTTTATTTTTCTTACAATCATGAGCAACTCGTGCAGAAACAAACTATATCATTTAATGATATTAGAATTTTCAATAACATTATGAGATTATTTTCTCTGTGCTTATACTTATATATTCTGGAAGATTGATTTACAATACAAAACAACATTTTTTTGTCCTGTTTATTCTATTGTTGGCAATGTTGGACCTGAAGCTGAACCTAGAGGTATACTCACATTGAATCTTGCTGATTTCGATTTTAGGGTCGGTACAGATAACTGTAAATGATTAGTGAAATACCTCGCAAACCAACATTTTGCAAGTCCTCTTATATCATATCTCTCTATAGAAAAAGGCACAGAAAGATCTGAAAGTGAAACCAGAACTTGGAAAAAAAATCGTATTAGGGATTTTAGTAACGATGATCAGGAGGGAGGTTTGGCTCTGTGCAGGTGCCTGAGAAGCAGTAAATTACTGAAAAAAAGTACTATAGTGTACTGTACTTCTATCGCCGTGTACTCGAGAGTATTTTGAAAGTATTCTAGGCGTACTCATATTAGTTGTTCTTAAAATACTATTGTGTTTATCAACAAAAATTCAATTAGATCACATTAAAAACGTGTATAACACTCGGTTGATATTAACATACATATGTTTCACCTTATCAAGGCTCTTCAGTGCTACTGGTCAACCTATTGTATTATGATATATAACAATAATTGTAGGACGACTGTAAGCCACTATACTTGTTACCCTTTATAGATACATGTTGTAGTTTCAGATCGCCAATTTAGCAAATATCTTCAGGTTAAAAATGAAATTCTCTACTTATATTCTCATTCAATTATTCTTCCACTTATTAAGTATATATATACGAATTTCTCGGCATAATACATTAGGTTGACCAATAGCACTGAAGATCCTTGGTAAGGTGAAACATATGTATGCTAATATCAACCGAGCGTTACACACGCTTTTTAATGTGACATAATTATTAATTAGCGTTAGTTAATTAACGCATGTGTAGTGTCTTAAAGTCGCCTTACAATTATTGTTTGTTATCCTTTATAGATACATATTGTAGTTTCAGATCGACAATTTACCAATTATCCTATATTTTCTACATTTCCACAATGCATAAATCAGTATTTTTATCCAATCACTGTCATAAAATTAGTAAAACGATGTCTTCTAAAATTTTATTGCCAATATTTACATGTTCTATATAGTCATGACCATGGATGTATTACATTGTGTTTCGTGTATAAATTTTACTTATTTTATCATTTCATGTTCTCGAATTTTCAGTTTATATTATCAATATTTTTTTGTAGATTAACCTATGACTATGAAAAGCATCCATCCATTATTGGCCATTTAGTATCTTGTGAAAATGACCAAGAGTGTCTGGTACAAGTTACGATATAACATAAATGTGCATTTTTTGAACAGATATTGTTTAAATTGTTAATGTTGTAATAATTGTTTTGCTTCCTTTAATTAACCTGGTTGTGTTTGTTATCAGAAATATAGTGTTTTGTAAAATGGTCACTGATTACTTTATATTTTGCTTTACTGGATCTCACTCTATATTACTATATGAATATATCGAACGGGAATATAAATGAAATTTTGCCTTCTAGGCATCTCTTAAAATCAAAACGCTGACTTTATGAAAACTTCTCCTTCCACCGTTTTCGTAATAAAAGCAGACGATCTCTGATGGAATGCGGTCGTCAATGTTTCAAAACCCTTTGGAATTAAAGAAAAAAACAAGAGTATTCTCATTTGGTATCCGAAAACCGCGGCCCAAATTCCTTGTTAATTAATGCTTCGACGGGCGACGGGTGAAAGAAATATGCTTTTCAATCTCTCTAGTTATTTTTTTCTCCTCTCGCTCGCGTCGAACCCCCCTTTCACATCGTATTTTAATAATGAACCGTCGAGAGTCGTTCCGCGTTCAGACACAGGGAGACATCGCGACAGCGCCAAATTTCCCAACCGCAACCGCTCACACGTCTGACGTGTCACCGCTAAAACCCTCGTCGACAACGTACAGTTGGTTGCATAAGTATTGGTACAAATCAGATATATTTCTATAATTGGATCTTACAATAAAGCTGTAAAAACACTTGAAAGAGTACGCTTATGAATTATAAACGCAGTAATGGGCTTATAAAGGGCTTTTACCGGAATATCTTAAATTCAAAAAGGACGATTAATGTGCAAATTAGAGAAAATCACAGACCTCATTACATAAGGCCTTTCCAGACTTGTCCTTTGAAAAAAACTGAAACTGGGGCTCTGTCTGATAACTCTGCCCTTATCAAACTAGTTCTTTAATATATTATGAAGGTATGTCCGTGAAAAATGGGCGTTTAATTATTGAATTTTTTTTTAGCATTTAGAGCACCTTGCTTATTAGCCACCTATCGATATCGCCAAAGCATAGGTACTTAATTACGGAAAGGACGCGGGATAATTTCTCACGTTTCGAGATAGGAAATTAAAACGCCATATCTATATAACAATATTGGATGCCTTCATAAATTTTATTATCGCCCCAAAATAGTTTAATATTATTCTCTCTCAAAGCTTGTATGATGTTCGTAGCTAGTGCAATATGCAGTCCTATCAGATCTTTCATAAGTACGGCTCTCTGAACATTGTACGAAGGACACTCAAAAAAGAGATGATCTATATTTCCATTATCATAGACACAAATGCGCTGAATTTCCTCATTTTTAATCTATACAGGTATGCGAGGAATCAACCATGACCAAACAAAGTCTAGCAATTGTTAAATAAAACCACCTAGAATTTGTATGTTCGTCATGCCAGAACTTGTGGTTTATCAGCGGGTGTATCAAAGCGTCTTCGGTAGGTCGAGCAGCATTCAACTGTTCCCATCGATTCTTCTTCTTCTTCTTTCCAGAAGTTCGTTTCTTGTGGAATCAAAATCGTGTGAAATGTGACATTATAAGCTAGCTTACTAAAAAACTTGCACGCTGCAAGCTTGTGGTGTCTCTTCTAAAATTCGGTACATTTAAATGAACAAAGAATGAATTAGTTAATTTCTTTTTCGCTTGGTAAAATAACATGTTTATGAAAGGATTTCCAATTGGATTCCATTCCTATATCTAGAGACGCTTTTGTTATGTTTGAACTGTAACTCGAATATTCTAGAAACAAGTCGTTAGGCATATTTTCAATTAAACTCCTTATAGGAGCACAAATTTTTAAATGCTTGTGTGTAAAAATGGAACCACAATTAATTCGATTCTTTACGTTATTAACAAATATCCTTGAAGATTGGAAGGGTTTAGTCGCATTTTTCGTTATAGTATGCCTACTCTTGCATGCATTTTCGACAAAATCTGCCGTGTTGTATTCAAATTACGGAATAAATATCTGGATTCTAAATTGGCTCCTGCAAGTTTCTTAGAGTTTTTCTCTTCCACATAGATTTTCAAAATCCTGGTCAAATCTGATTCATTAGCTTTTGCTAGAAAATCCGTGGCTGTAGGTAAACTAGATTGATAATTCCATTTATTTTTATATCGAGAGGTCCATCTTTGGTAATGAGAACCTACGATGGGCTTCATTAAGCTGCATTGATGAGCAGCCGAAATCAAAAAATTGAATTGAATTTTGCAAAATAAATGTTGATTTAATAACGTTGATAAATCAGAAAATTTATTTAGTAATGGAGTAACTTGCTTAAGCAAATTGTTACTTAATTCTTGCATATACGAATGAGCACAGGGATTCGTACTATACTAATATTAAAATTGAATAGTACTCATGAGATTCTAAAATTCTTTGGCTGTAAGCGCCATTACCAAATGTTATATCTAAAATCAGGGTTTAAACATTTAATAACTTCTTTTAGGAGTATCGTATATGCCTGGTTGCCTGTTTCTCCCTGTTTTAGGGCACGGAATTAGGAAAAAATATTGACAAATTAATCATTCCTTATTTCAATATACACCAAATGAATTATATTCAATGATACACAAATCTTTGCAGGTTTTATTTATTTATTTGGAAAAAGATATATCCTACGTTAAGACTAAAGAAATGTTTTGTACAAAAATTAGCATGTTTGTTCAAGCACTTCCGCAAAAACAAAAGTTAAAAAGCGGCGTCAATAACTCTATGCCATCAACAGAAAATAAAAATTATTTTAATCATAAAGTGGTGCTTCAAGTGGTAAAATTAGGTATTATCAATAAATTCCGACAGGTAACTGGCTATGTTGTAAAAGCAATCACATAGATAAAGAAAAAGAATGTACAAACGCCAGGCAACATAAAACACAGCAATTTCTTCTTCAATCTAACCTAATAAGGGAACAACTAGCGCTAATAATTTAATAAATGTATTTGATTTAGCGTTCGAGTGCGTTTACTTATTGCTAGCGAAATGAAACGAGTTGGTTTTATGAGGATATCTATTCTGATATCTGCAAATAATTCAGTCTAAAACAACAGGCGAAAGATAAATGGGTGCTGTTTTAATGTTTTCGCTATTTTTAAAACGCGGATATGAACATATGCGGTTGCAGAAATTCTAGGAATTTTGTAGTATGTGTGCTCCATATAGATATCTTTTTTAATGCTTTTTTAAGAAAAGTGTTAGGTTGTTATGCGTTGGTCAACTTGTATGAGGCAACAATCGCACTGAAATTATGGTCTAAAGAATGTGTAACTTAGCACAACCATAATCAGCTGTTTTGCATGTGTGTAACTACAATAAAATGTAAACATCATCATTGCAATGTTATCATTTCTTTTTTCATTCGCATTGTCGTATATTAAAAAGAATCTATTTTACCGGTTTTCAGCAGGTGGGTTTGATGTAAGGTATGATTGCGACATGAACCCCTCTGAACTAAGCTCCAGAATTGTTCAAATACAGTGTTGAAAAGTTTTACCATTATAATGTGTTTTCATTTCAATTTTACTAAATATAGCTTTAATTCCAAATAGTATAAATTCTCACAGAGTACGTTGTACGGGCAATTGAAATAAAATTTAATATCTTAATTTTTGATTTAAATTTTTAAAATGTTTGCTATATTTAAAACCTTTCTTTTAAATATTGACTTTAAATATTATGTGTGTAAGTTATGCTATAGCGGATGAATCTAAAGCAAATCCAAATATTTTTTTTATTACAGATTTAAAATAATGTAATGTGCAAATACTTCACTAAAAGACTGTATCGAAATGAAGCTTCTGGTGTGAGAGACACGCCTCGCTCGAAGCTCCTGCGACTCCTCTCGGTCGGAAACGGAAGCGCGATAAAGTGCAAGGCAGCCGATGGCGCTTCGTCTATGCATACGGCTAATACAATATCGTGGAAAGACGTAGATTCGGATGAGACAGTACTTAGTACTCGCCTATATTCTGCCGTTGTATAGTACTTCTGTACCACTAGCTTACTACGTCACGTCAACAATATGAAATTACGGTCACTGACTTCCATAATAATATGTATAAGTGCACAAGGGACGAAATTTGCAATTGTAGGAAAAGTTGAATCATTATTTAATTCCGACGACATGTTATTTAGTTTCTATAATTATAAATGCTTTATTTTCTTATAATCCATGGTTTTATTTTCTGCTTAATTTACATTTTTTCTTCGAAGTGTTAAGCACGATTGCATCTAATAATAAATTACGTATTTAATATATTTCTATTTTCATGTTTCCAACTAGATTAGATTAGGATTGAAGTGGCCATAGGGACCGCTTTTGCCGCAACCTTTTGCGATCTACTGTGATCTCCTTTTTCCTAAAGAATGTTACTTAATTCGGCTTTATTCTTAGCGGCGCCTTCTTTACGTGACTATCTGCTCTGGTGTTCTTCAGATCCGGTACTAGAGATATTGTGTCTGGCTATCAAAGTAACACACAACGAGGATTGGAGTCTCGTCTTTTCTTGGCAAAGTCAGCAACTAGCGTCTTCCGCCAAAAATCTATTATGTGTAGTGTCTATAGTGATCGGTGAGTAGTCCTACTATCAGTCATATCCTTTTACTCAATAGCATCTTTAGTAAATTCAGGCTTATGATGCTCTAGAAACGATCTTGTCCTGGTGTTTTTTGCTATCACTCCTGGAATTTATCATTATTATTATTAATATCCATAAGTCGATAGACTTTACAACTTGGGATTTGGTAATGTGGTAAATAGGATGGGTAAGTTTTAACGATCCTGGTCTGGTCAGATAATTTCTCATTGCATTCGGAGTTAAAATTAAAAAAATCTGGGCAGAGTCAGCAACTAACGTCTTCCGCCAAAAACCTATTATGTCCAGTGTCTACAGTGACCGGTGAGTAGTCCTACTATCAACTGCCCTCATATGCCTTTACTCAATAGATCTTTAGTAAATTCAGGCTTATGATGCTTTAGAAACGTTCTTGTCCTTGTGTTTCTTGCTATCACTCCTCGAATTTATTATTATTAATATCCATAAGTCGATAGACTTTACAACTTGGGATTTGGTAATGTGGTAAATAGGATGGGTAAGTTTTAACGATCCTGGTCTGGGCAGATAGTTCCTCATTGCATTCGGAGTTACAAATTAAAAAATTAAAAAATATATAAAAACAATTTGATTTACTTAAGCTATTTCCATCGTCTTTAGAATTGTTTAAATTCGAAACTGCAGATATGTTTTTACTGCCGTCATTAGGGGAGCCCTGATAAGGGCTAGATTCTGGATTCTGGATCGTTGGTTGGGAAGAGTGGCTAGCCACGTGTATTTAGGCCGCTCTAACCGGGCCCATTGTGCTAGCTTCCCTAGGCGGAGTCACTCACTCGCAGCCTGCTCGAGCCAACTTAAGCGATGAATGAACTCGAGCAGTTTAGCAGGTGAGGTGCCGCCAAAGTTAGCCATACTAGGCCAGAACTCCCCCAGGATGGAACCTCTAAGTTGGGCAAGCGCCGGACAGTCACATAAGATGTGCTCCGGCGTCTCGTCCTCTAGGTAACATGCACGGCAGAGTGGGCTGCTAGTCAGTCCTATGCGGTGCATGTGTTTATTAAGCTTACAGTGGCTAGTCAATAGCCCTACAACTTGACGTAGTTTACTGCCAGAGAGCTGCAGGCAGTATTTTGCTGTCCTGGACGACAGCCTGGGGATGGCTATGCGTGCCTGACAGCAGGTAGTTATGGATGCCTATCTATCCTCGTGTCCCGATAAGGGCTCTTGTTTGCCAATTTCATTGTTTGCGATGAAAATGTATTTCCGGATGTAAATAGCCTATGTGTTTGTTCTGCATTGTACGATGTACACATTACTGTATAACTCATATTCTAGTAATCCATCGTTAAGAATTTTACGTCATGAGATAAAAACAGTTATTACATAACAATGGATATTACTTCATTGCATGCTACTGCATTGAACAATCAATCACTATTACTATTGCTAACTGCGAAACACGATGTAAAATGGAGGATGGATCTTTTGAAAAATTGCAAATATGAAAAATGTTGAGAAACTATTCAAAAATTAATCTATAGGTATTAAAAGAAATGGAAAAACCACAGAAAATGAAAATTAAAAAATCTTACTTTAGTCCCGGCCTGTCATAAAACTCTCTTCATAAATTAGCAATAAATTAGCAATAGTTGGTGGTAAAATGGTTTTATAGAATGTGTAGTTCGTATTCGCACCTCATCTAAGGTTCGGCATCCCTCATGGGAGGTCCAGAGAAAGTTTTCGCCAAGTATCTCTAAAGAAAGAGGTCATTAAGGGCAGTGTCAGGAGATTTAGCTGATCAAGATGTACTGCCTCAATTACTAATGGAATGTTGAAAATGTGAAAAAGTGAAACGTCAAACGATCCCGATAATGCAAGGTCTACAGATGATTTATACAAACCAGTGCTATTAAAATTTGGTACAATATTGCATACAGTAGAAATAATAGTTGTAACTTTGCAGTAGTTGTAATATAACTTGCGCAATTAAAGTTTCATCCTGCAATAAAAGGAAGCATTTAAATTGCAAAGGGTTCGTACTGAGTTACGACATCTTCGCTTATATATTTTGTTTTTGGAATTAGTAGGGCAGGAGGAATGGACAATCCTTTTAGGAAGGGAAATGATTCATTTTTTCGTAAATAGAATGTTAGGAAACTATCGTCGTTTAACATTTTAAATCTATAGTTTACGAAAATATTGAATACAGTTATCTTGGAACATTTTTTTTGACTTGTTTTGCAGTTTATAGCACTTATATTCATTGTTTTTTCCCTAAAACCCTGCAATGTTTACGGTGGATTAGGGAGATTCGGGATAAATGTCAAAAAGATTTATTTATCCTTTTATCCATTTTTATAGATTGCAAAACTGATATGTTTTTTATGTTAATAGTTTTACAGAATGTTGAAGTATCAAAATGGCTATAATCATTCATGTAAGTATAGTCCACAACTCATTTGCAGATAATTTCTAAATTATTTTGTCCCTACATTGTACTGATGTCATGATGATCATATTTCCTTAAATTCAAAGAACATCAAATGAATAACAATATCAAATAATAGTTTTACTAAAAAAGCTCATTTATAGATTATGATATTATTGCAAAATAAAGGTCCAATAAGTTTTTAAGAAAATATGTCAACACTCGTATGATAGGATATTAGAAGGAAGTGAGTGTTAGCTTCTTCTTTCATTCGAAATTAACTACCTGTGGACCCTTTAGAGGCTGTTTGCGTCTGCCACATTTGGCAAGCTTCAAACTCTCATTAGTGTGGATGAAAAGTCAGTTGGTTGATCAAACGTTCGCCTGTTCGCCATTTTAGGCTGAATTTATAGTGAGGCGTCCAGGTTTGGGTATACGAAAACAAAAACAAACACGTGCAAGCGTACAGAGGCGTTGATAGTGGAATTGTTTAGATTTTAGCAATTCTGCTATGAATGCCTCCGTACTATTGCACGTGTTTGTTTTCGTTGCTTGTCGTATCCCGTCATATATTGAATCGTATGCTCCAATCTCGGCGCCTCATTAAGAACGCAGCCTTTAAACGGGATTAATGTTCATATCGGTATCGTTAGAGACACCATATGGTGTTTAGAATGGATGGTTACACTCTTGCATAGAAATTCGGATGGAGTTTCAAAATTAGTGCTCTTAAACATTTATAAAAGCATTCATGTGTCAGTGCACTAATTATTGGGTCGCTTCGAGCAAATTAATAATAATATTATTTTCAGCAATTCCTCGTACCTTTGGAGGTGGCGCAATCTTTAGAATTTTTTTGAAATGAAAAGTCACTGTATGTTAACTTGATCAATGATTAAATGTATAATGTATTCCGCATTTCAAATGAAGACCTTGCCAAACATCGCAAAATTTACACATTTTTTGGTTTAAAAATTTATATATTATAAACGAAAAATACAAAAATATTTCACTAGGCATTAAGGTAGCTGCATATTCGTGGTATTTCAAGCGGAAAATAATCTTTGAAGCTCATCTGTCAGCGCACGTTAACTTGACAAAATGAAAAATTAAAGCATTATTCGGAATATCAAATGAAGATTATCAAACTGGACATAACTTGCTACATTATCAAATTTCTTTGTTTTCATTTCAAAATATATTACATAAATATAATACTTCTAATTAAAAGAAAGGTTTCGTCGAAGGACAAAATCTCCTTTTACTAAAATATTTCGTTTTTTAAGCTTGAGCTTTTAGTATAAAACGGAGTAAGGTTTGATCACCAAACCAAGCCTGGCCAAGCACCTTTGCTTATAACTCGATTAGGGAAATGTTGTTCTAATAGTGCTAAATCTTCACGAGTTGTATGTGCAGTAGCTCCATCTTGTTGAAACGAAACCCCATTGAAATTCGTCTTGTTGCAATTGATTTAAAAATAGTGTTAATAACTGTTCTCGGTATCGTTGGCTATTAATGTTATTGTGAGAATATATTGTCCTACTATTATACGACGAGATACATTGTACATGTAATTCTATTTGAAACAGTTGGGTTATTTTGACATGTGAGAAAAGTAATAGCAGATGTCGTTACTTACGGGAATCTGGTATAACGTTCAAATCAATCAATAATCCGACAGGCCGTATAAAGCAAACTATCTGAGTCGTCATCAAGCAGGTTATGATAGAACATAACCAATAAATACAAACAAAATTCATGGGATTGCCATTTATGAAACGTCAACACGAAATTCGTCAAGTTCGAGGTTCAGAACGACAATGTACCAAAAACTAAATAGACTTGGCATCGTTGGGTATGATCTCCATAAGTGGAATACTTCCTTCCTTCCTAACTTCAGCTGGATTATACCCATACACTGAACCAATATAATATATCATCTCATTTTCAAACTTTAATTACGTTGGATAACTGCACTATACCGTCTCACAAGAAATGAATTCTGAAATGGCTAGACTTCGGCCGTACTCATTCTTGGAAAACTTCTGGAAATGCCACGCTCAATCTGTGACAGCTCTAGTTTGCCGACGTCGCGCGCGCCGGCTCTAAAACTATTACTCGATTTAACGAAAGTTGTCTCTTTACTCTAGATTTTCTTGAAGTTCGACGGGAAATTTCCAGTCTCCTGCCCAGTAATTAATTCCGCCTGTCAAAAACTTGTAATCGCTTTCGTCGGAGCCCTCGCTTCCCGGACGATCACCCACTAGGTGCTTAGTCGTGTCGAGGTTCGAATTTAATATTCCTTAGCAGCGCTCGACGTTCTGGGCATCAGGCATACCACGGTCTTAAGCGGTGCAATGCGGCCTGGATCCGATAATATATTCATATCATTAGTTCGCCCTAATTTGATTAGGAAATAAGAGAGGACGCGTGGGTGGAAAGCGGCCCTTTGAGATTGTTAGAGAACAACAGACGCGACACCACTTCAGCTGTTGTGAAGTATAGGCTGTATCGCTATTGGGCGATGTAGTCAGTATTGTGTGCGAAATACCCTGACTTAAGGAAGGTTTCCGAGTATTATCCACCGATTTGAATGAAATTTTAAAGAGTTTTAGATCCCAGTCTAATAAACTGTTGTTGAAATTGACACCATCTTCTAGTTCGGTGGAATGGGATATTTTGTAGCTGCAAAACCTTTATGGGATAACTGAAAAGTTCCCTTTAAAATAATTTTCTAGTGTTATTTTCTGTATTAAAGCATATTATTAAGTTGTATTAAATGCCTATTTCAATAAAAAATGAACTAGGTATCAATTAGTTGAGTTGTAGTTAGGACTGAGTTTACGCAGACTGGGATTATCATCAAGCCATAACTAACCATACGCACTGAACCATTCATATTTGCTAGAGTGAATAAACACAGAAGCTGTGAATCGTCTATGTACATGTGTTTATTGTACCACTTTATCTGAATAACCCACACCTAGAAATAATAGATATGGGTGGACCAAGGATGGAACCCTGAGCGACTCCAGTTCATACAACACTTTTGGATTTACTACATACTACAATCTGAATTGCTGTGTCCTATCTGATAAATTGTTGCGAATAAGGAATGTATAATCACGGTGAAACTCCACATAGTGCAGAACAGACACTAGGATTTTCATGATTTAGAGTGTCAAAGACTTCAGACTTTAAGCAGATTAGATTAGATTAGGATTGGGGTGACCTGTATCACCGCGACCTTTTCAGATCTATTGTGATCCCCTTTTTTCCTAGAGGACGGTCTCTAATTTTGCCCTCTTAGTTAGGCCTATCATCTTTGAGAGCGGCTTCTTTATGTAGCTACTAGCTGTGGGGTTCTCCTCCCCCAATACTAGAAACCTTGTCCTCGCCAGGCCTTCACGTTGGCACAGCACACGAACTGGTGTTTCTTCCTCCTCTTGGAAGTATCTGCAGGTTGCATCATCTGCCAGGCCTATGCTGTACATATTCCTATTCAGTCTATAGTGACCAGTCAGCAGACCTACAATCATTTTGACATTCTTCCTGTTTTTATTCAATAGATCTCTCGTGAATTCAGGCCTCTGCTCCTTTAGGAACTCTTTTGCCTATCTTTGTCCCGGTGATTTTTGCCACCACTCTCTGGATTGATTATGTATCCATTCATTGATGGATTTTTTAGTTTGCGATTTGGTACTGCCGAAAGAGTGGTCGGCTCCAACGAATGACCTTGATTTGATTAATTTCCTTTGGGTGCCTAACTCATTTAGGGCGTTTACACAGTCCCAGAAGGGAGATCTGGACCTGGTTAGATAAAGAAAGTAAAAAGAAATGGGGGTCGACTGAAGGTCAGCTCCATACCAAAACGCTGATAGGGGATGGGGATGGTAGTTTCTCTGATAACCTACTCAAGCGCAGTAAGAAAGAAGTTAAAACCATTACTGGGTTGGTAACTGGACACTGCCCTCTGAAAAGGCATCTATACAACACAGGCCGTGTAAGCGAACCGTGGTGTAGAAGATGCGAGCTACAGGAGGAAACGAGTTCACATGTAATCTGCACATGTGAGGAACTGAAGGTACTCAGGCAGAAATATTTCGGGAGAGATCTATTGGAGCCCTCGAAAGTCCTCAAGTTTCCACTGGGCAAGATACTGGGCTTTATAGAGAACACCAAGCTGCTCGAGTGGAAATAAGAGAATCAATAGGGATGGTACAATGAGCACCAAGCTCAAGTGCCCGGACATCAAGTGCCCACCCTAACTGAATGAATGAAAATGAATGAATACACAGTCCCAAATCAGCTTAGAGTCCACGTTTGTGGAATTAAATAGCTTTAAGTGTGGACTGGTAGACAGAGAAGCTTTTACGACAACTTTAAGTAAGTTCTATTAAAAGCATTATTATTTCATTCATACAAAAATAAAGATGGAAGGACATGATATCGTCCAAATCTGCATAAACAAGCATTGAATCAAACAAATGACAAGTTGTAGAGGCTAAATGTCAACTAAGTCTACATAAAAGAAAAACTGCTTTATAATTAACATTTTCAATCGAGAAAGAACGACCGAAAATTGTAATGCTATTAATCGTGAATCGTATAGTAATCAATACGAGGTAATCAATAAAAGGTGTAGGAAGGTATTTTTACTAGTTCCTTTCTTGGGGTTATGTTTAATACACTTTGGGATGTATATAGGTATCTACAAAAATGCAAATTTTTCTAAAGTCAAAGTTAACATTCAATTAGATAAACTTCGCTGGATTTTCGGTGTTGTAGCTATGAACGTATAGACAAAAGTTTTCTTCTACGCTTTTACATATTGGAGATTTTTGATCGATAAAAAACAGCCTAGATTTTTGTCTTCTCGAAATGAATAAATAATTTAACTGTGATTAGTAGCATATTGATTGCTGTTTTGGTAATTGTTGTCTTTTTTAGTATAAAACTTATTCCATGTGAAATCTACTCCATATTTTGTTTTGCTTTGTAGCGACATTGACATTTAACCCTTAACCGTACATGTGGCGTCTGATAGTCTACGCGATAACATAAAGGGCCCAATCTCTGATGCCACCTGTCCGATTGAGGGTTAACGAGGATAATTTATCTTATTTAATACTAAGCAATTGCGTGCACATCACAAAGACACAGCATCACAAAAACACTAGTGGCCAAAGATATTTCTGCGTCATTACTCTCCGAAACCACTAGGGTGATACCATTTGCAAAAGTGTATCCAAAACAAAACCCAGAGGCAACAAAACCAAAAGGCACACTCTACGACATTTGAGTTCGAGTATCAAAAATGCCGTGGTCTTTATTTATTTATTCATTAAACTCGGTCTCCTCTTTAACTGGATGTTTCAAGTCCCGCATGTTTTTGACTGTGGAAACTGCCTCAAATTAATTTTTGAGAACATCTGTCGTATCAATTGAAACAGGTAAATAAAATAGGAATTTGCAAAGTGGTTATTTTACCGTTAAAGTATGAACAATCCCAAGAAAACTTGCGCTCACCAATATATAGGCATTGGTGAGCGCAAGTTTTCTGTACGGACTTTTAGATCGTTTCTAAGCAGAAGAATGGTATACAGACGGGTCCAAGACCGTTAATGGGGAAATAAAACTGATTCTAGCCCGTACATCTGTGAGTTCGTTAGACTTTTTATTGCCTTCGATTTTCTAGATCAGACTAACACTATTTGTGAGGTTGTTGTAAGTTTCGAATTGGTGGTAGTATGGATATGGTATTGGCAAAAAAAGAACTAGTTCTCTCCAATCCTTTAATTATTATAATTCTCCACCGGTCTCGGCTTTGGGCCATCATCAGGACGTAGCTTTATGATGACCTAAAGTCGAAACCGGTCGACAATTATAATAATTAAAGGATTAGAGAGAACTATTTCTGGTTTTCTTTTTGCCAATATCAGATCCATACTATTTGTTAGTATTACTAATTATTACCAATTTGTCGACTTTTCGATTGGATATCATACTATAGCCAACTTCTATAGAACTTTTATTTAAAGAAAAAACACCAGATAGTATAAAAAAACGATTGTTTGGTGTATTCTGTACAAACGCAAAGATTTAAAACTTAAACTATAAACACCATTCGATAGGTAATTAAAAAATGCATTTAGTTAAACATAAAGTTAAAACATCTGACGTTCTATTTAAATTAATTAAGTTATAGCATAGCCTCTTAAAGTTCTTATTTGATTGGTTTTAATTTTTCTACACCCTGTATAAGATGGCAAGTTTGTTATAGCTGGATTATAAAATGTCATCTTTCATTAAACTCCACTGTAAATTTCGTTTACATAACTTAAACAGTTCTTAAGCATAGAAAATTGAAAATTCGTAGGGCAATAGAATCTTATTGAAGCGAATTCACAGAGACGCTTGTAAGCATTTATTCGCTTTCCAATTTTTTTGCCCATCACTTGGCTGGAGCAACGTAAGTGGAATATTATCGCTTTTAAGTGTCGTTGTCTATATTGGGAAAATATGTTTAATTATGTTGAAAAAGAAACTATTAGGGGATTAAATACGTTAGGTTAGAATTTGTCCACGTCGTGAGTTATATTAAATTTTATAGGAATGACGCATTTTGGAAAAGCAATTGGACAAGACGTATGTACTCGCAAGAGTGAGAGACAAGCATTCGGACAGTTGAGGTATATAGTGAGTTGTCGCACTTCGTTAGCGCCTCAAGAGGGAA
>RXPK01004664.1:0-26315 GCA_004143645.1 Protaetia brevitarsis | reverse complement strand
TACTATGCTATACAGAGTGTATCAGATATTAAGGTAATATAATATATGTAGTAGCTGTACTTATATACATCAAAAGCTTAATGCACAGGGTCTATCTTAACATTAAGATAAAAAAATATTATAAATGCCGTGGATAGAGCCGCCACCCTGTGCCTAACCTAATTCAGCCCGATATACCCCAAGTATACCTCCACATACCACATCATTCAGCCATTACCGCTGTTAGTTCGTGGATCGCCGCTGGAGTCAAGCCACTTCGAAATTCTATTTAAATTTCTTCCCGTCTCGAAAAAACGATTCCTTTTCAGGACATACATATTTCAATAAGAAAATCGAGCTTGATGCATCGCAAAAGCGCGGGAACGTATAGATTCATTTCACGCACATCATAGTAAAGGCGGTTTGCAATTTTCGGTATCTCAATTTATTTCTGTGTAATCATTCAAGTCATTTTACGTTATATGATTAAATAATCCAAAGAAAATCAGAACATGTGGTACCGTTTATTAAAACAACTCTCGATTCGACAAAGCGAAAGAAAAATATTTACGTTTTTTTGTAACACTGAAGTAGCAATGGTGAAAATCAACGTCTTATCAGGAATATTAAAAAATATAATTGTAGCTAAGTAGAATAGCTCTAAACAAGTAAAGGAATGTTTATTTTATAAAAAAGGAAATTTAAAAATACCTCAGTTTTGCTATTTTTACAAGGACCTTTATTATGGCAGAATGACATTAAATGAACTACGGCATACCATTAAGAATAATACTAAATAGTGCAATTATTCATACATATACCACGTTAGCAGGTGCTTACATGAGTTTCCTTGCATAGGCCCGGACTAAGAATTTTTGGCTCTAAATTTTACTTTTTTTTATTCTTAATGATGAAATCCGGTTCGGTGGGTTTGTGCTTTATATATCGGTGTTTTAAACCAAGAAATTTACTTTTTATTTGATACACCCTGTATACCAAAGATACCTACAGCAAAATTTATTGTAATCCATGCTTTAATTAAGATCTTAATTTCAACAAAACTCAAATAGAAAGTTCAAGCTCTCCTATTTCAGATATTACGTTTACCTAAACAGTTGTACGCCTACGTTGCCGAAAAACTACAAATTCGCCGCGTTAACACAACAAAACATCAAGCGCGCCGCCCCGTCTTCCATTCTTATTTTTCCCGGAGCGGAGACATCATAAGATTAATCTGTTAGCGGTCTGGGTTTAAATGTCTTCGAGACCGGAATAATTCAAGAGGTACGCCTGAAAAGAAAATAAGCCGCAATAAATCATGGCAAATGCTTTTAACACGCGCAAGTTGACAGGCAAATCAACTTTGGATGCCGCTAGGCGGCATCACCGACGAGCATCAAGAATTTTCTTATCTCTATCTAGTCGACGATATGCAATTTTGTTGCGTGAATTTAAGAGTAGACGTTTAATACTTTGCTGTTTATGAATAAATGTGTCAAGTATAGCGCTTTTTACTTTAATGATATTCCAGAACGTTGCACAAACAATGCAATCTTAATGTAAAATTCAAATGATTAGGATCTATAAAAAAGAAATAAACATTACAAGTAAATTTGATGAAACTTGATATTTACTAAATCTGTGACACGAACAAGGGAACCTCGCGAACTGTAAATCGCAGATCGTTGATGAACTGTCATTTGTAGACTCCATGGAGTGTTATCAGGAAGCTTTCGTTGCTGCGGAAACTTCACTTAGGAGGTGCATTCACCCTTGCATTTAGCCCAATTTGCGTTTTTTAAACTTTTAACGGTAAGAGATAAGAAAAAAGTTTCAATGCGGATTGTACGTTTAGTGACACCATTCGATTGGTGTAGATATTTATTACACAGGGTGTTCCAATACGTGAATGAGTATATTGTGCTATTTATCGAATTAGAAATCGATTTAATGGCTATTTTGTGATCAATAGTCGAATAGAAAGTAAGTTAAAAGTTATACAGGGTGTCAAAAAAATATAAATTCTATAGATATTCCTTGTTCGATGAGATACCTGTATATTGTTCATGTGGCTGATTGGTATGGTCGAAATAGTGTAAACTATACTAGCGCTAATAGTTTATATGTAGTTTTCGAGTTACGAGCTTTGGATGTATGTAGATTATATTATCCGAAACGGCAGATGAAACAATAGTCAATAGTCATAATTATTGTTTCACATTTTTGAGAAGATAATATAATAAAAATAATCATTTATTGCATTATACAAATTTACATTAATTTATAATGCCAAAGGCTAATATCGTAAGATGTTCTCCTTTACCGCCAATCACTTGTAACGTCAGATTTTCACATTTAATTTGGGCCAAATGTTTATTTATGCAATTATAGCATCCATTTATACTTAATTTCATTTTTCGAAGACCCAAGAATTCTAAAAACCAAAAGCAGACAAGTAAGGTTGTGCACTTTGACAAGATATACTTAATGTTTTGTGTGAGTAGCGAACGTTACTATAACTAGTGACTGTTAAAAAGGTACGATGTGTACTTACAACGAGTTCTAGGGAACATCAACAACTTTAACTTCAGATTCTTGGGGTGGCACTGTCCACAGGACTTTTACAAAGTCTATAGTAAAACCGCTCGACATGTCGGCTTTCGTGTGTGGAAGGGATTTTGTCAAACGGCTTTCCGATGAATGTTTTGCTTGCAAACATTGACCTTAATTTACATCAATGCATATGATAATCAAATTACAATCATTGGTTCACAATCAACTGTCTCTCAGATATCGAAACTATTTCTATATTCCTGGTACAAAAGGGTTACATAGAATCCAGACCAGACAAATTTATTCAATCCAGTGACTATGGCGTTTTCGTTAGAATGATGAAGACATTTAATTCCAATGTTTAATATGTGGACAGCCCGCTTTTATAAGATGTGCACGTTGTACCAATATTTATGTGTACAACACTTTTTTGAGTATTTTCACTATCATGTATGAAGAGTAATACAGGACTGGAAGGATGTATATACATGTTTTCACTACTGACTTTTATTTTATTAAATAGAGCAGGCTGTTTGTGGCTTACACAAAATAATAAGGTAATAAGTTAAATTATAATTAAATTCTACGTCGACTCTTATATTGTAAGTTTTCTTATTAATGCTTAGCTACCTGCACATTTGCAAAACAATATGAAACTCAACCAATATCAATAAACTAATAAATCATATTATATCATTTTATTTGGCGTAACTATAATTATACTACTAGCCACGAACAGTAATGATTATAAAATTGAAGTCGTAATACTGTTCGTTATTTTGTATATACAGTGTAATGTTAAAAGTGTCAGCAACAATGTGTCGAAGTAGTTATATTTTCTTTTGTCTGCTGTTGGGGATAATACAGTCTTACATACAACCACACGCGTATAACTTGAAAACTATCACATATAACTATTTAGCGCCTAGCATAAGTTTACACTGATTTTTCGACATACAATGCAGCCACATAACAATATACAGAGTATCTCATTAGAATAAGGAAATATGCTAAAATTTATATTTTTGTAGACACCCTGTATAACTTTTTAACTTACCTTTCTATAGACTATTTGATCACAAAAAAACGCCATTATAACGATTTCTGAAATTCGATAAATAAGCACAACATACGTCATTCCACGTTTTATTGGAACACCCTGTATATAAATATCTACACCATCGAAGGGGCTCACTAAAGGTACAAGTCCGCCATTGTAAACTTTTTTCCTATTCTCTTACCGTTTAAAGTTATTCAGAAAAACCAAATTTGGGCTAAATTGGCAAGGGTGAATTGCACCTCCTAAAGTTGAAGTTCCGCAGCAACGGAAAGCGTCCTGAGTAAACTCATGGACTCTAAAACTAGAACGTTTCATTCAAATCTGCGATTTTACAGTTCGCGAGGTTTCTAGTAATTATGGAGTCATTACTAGCGCGCCTGTCTCTTATATTAATCAAAGAACATTTGAACATTTGAGAACGCACAGGTAAATGCAGTAGGTTAATTTATTATGATTATTACCATGTCATGCCATAATGTTCATTAACCCTTTCGATCATGACTTTTTGATTTTCAACATAAAATTTTCATATTTGAGGGACACAATGTTATTTTTTTACAATTTTTTGACGTTAATCAAATTGACGTAAGTGCTCAAATTTCCGAAAAATTTTATGTACTACCAGTAGTACACTGTGACTCAAAGTCATGAATTATAGCCATTGCTGCACAAAATGTTCTCCATTAATAGATTAGCAAAGTTTTAATTAAAAAAAAAATACAAAAAAAAACTTATTTTGTATGGTACAACAAAAACAATTTTGTTTTTTCTGCCACAGAGGTGCACTTGGCATTTTACACAGTAAACATGTGTCTTTTCCTGTGCATTGAGGATATTTGCCCCGTGTTTGTGAATGGGTTGGTTTTGTCATCAAAACATGGAAAGTGCCCAATGTTGTCCAGTCTTACTTCCTGAATCGGGGCGTGTTCTGATCTACGTCTGCTGGAAATGCCTGACGTTGACGGTGACGCTGCTGGAGACGATGCCCTACTAGACATAGGAGATGTTTCAGTTGATGAAGGCCTTCCTCTTTTCTTCGTCTGGGTTTTGCCTACTAAAAAATTAACGCCTGAGCAACATATTGCCGAAATTCAAATAAATCAAGTCTCTCTTGACGAGGAATAGTTAATTCTGTTTCTTGCACACGGTACTCCAACCAGGCGTTTGTGCAAGCTAAATCAATCCCATGAGTAAACATTCTCAATGTCCACTTCCTCGAGCGGATGAATGTTCGGTAGAGAGTAATTAAAAAATCTAATTTGTCCACACCTCCCATGTTGGAGTTGTAATTGTTGATTACATCCGGTCTTGCGAAAGTAACATAGGTTTCATTTTTTTTATCCCATCTTTCACATGTATGGCCTTCACCAATAGTTTCATAATTTGAGGCCATTGTTACGCACTTGCGATCGTACCATCTGGTCATAACCACTTCTCCATCTCCACTTATTACCTCCTCTGAAGTGCCTCTTCCTTTTCCTTTCAAATTTTTTTTTGAAGACAAAGGCGGTTTGCTGAATCTATCTACCCTAGCGGTGCAAGAGGCGTAAATGTTTCGAGGGCGCAACATTTGTAAAAGTTGATAATTTGAAAAGTAATTATCGAAATATAATTCATGGTTTGGTTGTGTAATTCTCTCAGACAATTTTAGCACTACAGCTGCACTTTGTCCTAAGGCATCTGTATGCAAGGCGTCTACTTCTGTTGTTGAGCCTTGATACAACAGCAAGTCGTAGGGAGTGCCACTTGTACCACAAAGAGCAAACAGTTTTACACCCCATGGACAAGGCTTGCTCTTTATATATTGCTTGACTTAAGATTACCCTTGAAAGGGATAATCTGTTCGTCAATCGAAAGTTTTGTTTCCAAAGAAAGTTGCTGGCATCTTCTTCTTATTGTATCATAGAGAGGTCGAACCTTCCAAAACCTGTCATTGGGATCTTCATTTGTAATATCAACGAAATAAACGTGAGTTCTCAGCTTCGAAAAACGATTGTAAATCATATTTTCGCAAAATAATGGGAACAGAAACTTCTGGTTTCCAATATAAGCGAACTCTAGGGTAATATAGATTACCCATTACAATGTGAATACCCACAAAAGTTTTCAACTCTGCGGAATTTGTAGGTTCAAACCTAGTGTTTTTCTGAATATGGTACATATTGATATAATTCGCCATCAAAGTGAACAGTTCCTCTGGAAAGTAATTCATAAAAACATGAATTGGAGTTTTGGGTGCATCTCTGTCACATTCTACTTGTTTTTGAGACCAAGTAATGTTTGGTCGCGGCGAAATATACGTCAGCCCTTGACGCCAAGTAATATTGCTTTTTTTGTAAGAGCATTTTCTTCAAAAAATTTCTCAATATCTCTTTGAATAGTTCTCGGACGTTTACTTCGTTGAGAAGCAGATGTGCTTGCACTTTCTCGAGTATCACCCGAAGAGGTTCCAGCTACTGGTTCTATGTCCATTATCTCTGCTCCCCTATCACTCGCATCATTCCCACTTTCAGAACCTGATAAACAGTTCATGTAGATATCAGAAATGTGTAAAATATGTTTACCCTTACCCTCTGAAGGGGCCACGGGGGCCGATTCCCATTCGTCACCATCCTCCTCACTTAGGTAGTCTAGATCAGATAGGTCGCCTTCAATCAATTCATGCAGTTCCTTTTCTGTAAGGGGCCTATTTCTAGCCATTGTTGACTTGATAAATTGGTAAATACTTTATCAAACTTAGAATATAAAAAAAAGTTTGGTTATGTTTGCTGTAAATTTTACAACCACTTGATCATGCTGTACTACTAGTAGTACAAGAGTTTTTTCACTAACAAATGCAAAACAAAACAATTTCAGCACTGTGGACAACTCCAACACTAAGCTCGCTTTCTTTACAATCACGGGAAAAGATCCCAAACACATCCAGATAACAATCGAGGCAAAAAAAAATAAAAACACAACCGCTGTCACAAAAGTTGATCAACCAGTACTACCGAATATTTGTTCAATGCCCCTTACCTTTTCAGCGTGCATTTACTAAAGGAAGTTACTGCTAGCCTAAAGTTAACATCTCTTCTACCCAATAGATTTCACCACAATGTCAAAAATTTAAAATAATTGCGGGGAATTTAAAAAAAATCATGTGCTACATGTAGTACAAGGTGAGCGAAAGGGTTAAATATTTGAGGAAAAGAAAATTAAAATTTAATTTAATTTATGAAGATTTAAATTTGGTTACAGAAAAAGTTGTATTTGGGGGAGAAATGCTTGTGCTTTTGTTATACTATATTTTAGATAAAGATAATATTACGATAGATTGGGTTTTTAAAGTAAAGTGTTTCGTTATCGTCCTTGCCTATTCATTCATTTACTTATTTATACACATTTGTTATATCTAAAATCATTAGGATAGACCATCTAACGAAATAACGTTTCGATAAATATGTAACCATGAACAAAATCATTAGGCTACTACAAGAAATTAAGTCGACCGACCAGAGTAATTTTCAACGCAGCTAAGGAAGAGTGCAGTAACATAGTAATTTACCATGATGAATTACTTAAACGGCCAAATGTAGATCCCTCTGTATCAAATTGCTTTCTGGTCTGGATGGGCAATTTGATTCCGTAGTGGAAAGTAATCATCGCAGGGTACTAAGTGATATTTTGCATGCTACCAATCGTTATCTCAGATATAGGTGATTACGAACAACTAAATGCAGGTGGTGTGCATTAATCGTAAATATAAAATAATGTAGCTTCGTAATTGATGTAAGTGATGCATGTTGATAAGTTGCTTGGAAAAATTAGCTCGATGAAAGCAAAAACAATCTTTGTGTCCGGCTTGATAATGTGAAATCAATAGTACGTAAAGAGCATAAAAGGAGAATGTAGTAATATAGACAACAATCTATCAAGCAAAAAGAGAAACAGAAGAAAATATTCCCGACACAAACAGTATTTTAAAGGAGAATAGTAAGCGCTGCTGTCAATATCCACTACAAATTAGCGACACCATTAAAGATTGGGACAACTTGTAAATATTGTGATTCTATTAACATCTAACATCAAACGATATATATGAAAGCAGCTAGCTTCTTCTATATTTTTTAGTGTGTCGTGTAAGTCAAATCTTTCTTCCTTTTATGTTGGCTGTTGCTTTCTCTAATGAGAAACCAGCAAAAATCTCCCATTGTGACTGACCATTCTCCATTTGTACAATGTCTTGATGGAATCTTTTCTCCTGTTCATCCATTTATCTTTCCTAAATTAACACGAAAGAAATGCATTCTATACCCTAAATTTTTATAGTTTTCTAGCAAAGTTACCACGAATTGTCTATGACGCCAGCTCTAAGTCATTCTTCCTCTTTGAACAGCTTCCTAACTTGTAAACCAACAAATATTCCTTCGCAAACTTTCGTATCAGAAAAGTCACCACAAACTTACCAAAGATAATTTGAATATTGAATGAGATTTAGTATTGTTGATATACTATCATACGTTTCTCTTGTGTTTGTAGGATAAGTCAATGGAGTTGATGGTTTTGAGTTACCATAGTAAGATAAAACGGCTTCATCACCATTTTGCAGAATTATATTCAATACACGTTTCATACAAAAATATGTTTACATCATTCCAGTAACATTTTTTTTTTCAACTTTGTGAAAAGAACTGTATTTCTCGTGACGATTCTTCATTAAATTGAATGCTTTGGAGTTGGAAGACAATCAATTCTTTTCAGTAGTTTGCTTATGCAATTTCTGGATATGTTACGTTTTGGTTACCTCTTTTTGAAAACTCTTCAATTGAAGAAGCCAGAAGTAACAGTCCGTTACGTAATTTGTTGGTTCGCGTCAAATTAACGACCTTTCTGATAGCACCTCAAAAGAATTCTTGTTTTTGCTCCACTCATTAATTTGACGTAACAGGAAATACAGCATATATATGCTGAATTTGATGTGTGAATTGAATGACATTGTGAAATCAAGTTGTAGATATCACTAAATCTTAAATTTAGAAAAGATGTAATTAATATTTTTGAAAGTTTTAAATGTTGTGTGTGTTACGTTAGTTGCTCAAGTAACCGTGAAACTCTGCTACGAACCATAATTATAACTTACAATGAATAAAATGCCAAACGAAGGACTTAAACTGACAGAAAGAATGAAATTCTAATTCTAGTTTGTCGTAAGAAAACATCAAGTCAACTTACATTTATTCGTTGATGTGTCCTTAATATGTTGCGGAACGGTGTTTTATTTTTGCGGAGCATTCACAAATAGCTAAGATAACGAGGACTAGCAACGGGTATTGCTATCCAAGAATCCAGAAATGACTCAAAATCCGAAATAATTCCAATCCCAAAATATCAATATTATATTGATCAAATCACACACTTTATTTGTGAAAAGCTAAATAATTACAAATGATCCTAACCCCGTACTCTACCTAAAGTACTACACGAGGCTGCTTATTCTAAGTACTATATGGATTCCATTAACAATTGAAAATTCCAACTCTTACCAAATAATAGCCCTCTGATTGTTAATACAAAAATATAATGCAGTAGCCTTGCAATTATGTAAATACTGTCTATGTCAAAAGTTGAAATATGTGGACACATCAAATTGCACAGAGGTGTTTGCATTCGGCAAATTGCGGTGCAGAAGAATTGTAGGGGTTTCTGTTATCAGATCTCGATTGATGGATTATTGCCAGTCTAATTGTAATGCAATAGTATGTGCTCTTGCACTATATTGCAAGAAACTATTACAGACGTAAACATGCTTAAATGTATACCTTGTTTGTAAGTCAACAAAGTGTTAACGTTAAAAAATATTTATAAACAAATATACGCAAATATATTTATGTAAGGTTAGATATAAGATGGATGAGTAGGATAGCATAAGAACATTATTGATTATTAATTAATATATTAGCATAGCTAGTATTTAATGCTAATATTAGACTGTGATGTTGTTATCTGAGGCTATGCGTCGCTTTCGTTGTTACAAATAAACCACAAAACGCCACTACTGTGTGTGATTAAAAGAAGTCAACGGAACCAAAGGACCAACCATCACATGGCGATACTGTCAGTCCGCCACCACAAAGCGCATGAGAAAATAATATCATTTTATAGTTTTCCATAGTAGATAACCAAACCTAACAGTGACATGCGACTTGGGAACCAATGAAACACGACCTGTGAAAGTATTGACGTGACGGTTCTCTAGGAACAAATGTATAGAGCTACAAGTAATTCTGAAGTAAAAATGTAGTTGAGAGCATTCTGGGAGATATATTTTTAAAATGATACAGTTCTCGGTAATAACGGAATTTAAACCATCTAGCAAGATTTTTTTTTTTTTTTTTTTTTCGTCATATACATGTCAATTAAATAGGAAGAAAAGTGTTGTAGTCTTTCCAATCAAAATGTATTATATTTAATGATCGTCATATATATACTTTACATGTTTCGACCAAGGGCCATCTTCAGAAGTATACTAAATGAATGAAATGCATAATTATCGTAATGAAAAGTAAAATTAAAGATTAAATTTAGTTTTATATAAAGTAGGTGGAAAGATATAATCTAAATAGGTGGAAAGAGTTTTACAATGCAAAATAAAATGTGAAACGTAAAATATAAAAAATATAAAAAGGAATACTTCGTTCGTTGTTCATCAAAGAAAGTTTTCTACACATTTCGGCGATGTATATAGAATTGTAATTATCACATTTCAACTTATAAACCGCATTACAGGATTTTTATAGTATTAATTGATTTGAAAGTAGAAGTTAGATTGAATAGTATAAAGAAATAGGTTAATTTGTTTAAAAATGAAGCGTTTACAAATTGTAAGAGGTATATTATTATTAACGTATTGATTCTTAACAAGTGAGTCGTTTTTTATTCTTTGAGAAGCAACGATTTTGTCTACGGGTGTTTAGGGAATCGTTTTTCTATAACAATGTAATATATAGTATTGAGGTGACGTTAAAAACGTGTGTAACACTAGGTGTAGATATTAGCATACATATGTTTCACCTTACCAAGGATCATCAGTGCTACTGGTCTAACCTAATGTATTATACGAAGAAAGTCGTATATATACTTAATTAGCGTTAGTTACTTAACGCAAGTATAGTGGCTTAAAGTCGTTCTACAAGATCGACAATTTAGCAAATATCTTCACATTAATAATAAGATTTCCATCTGAAATTCTCATTCAATTATTCTTCCATATAGTATTGAGTTCGGATTTGAAATCTTCTGGTGAAAGTGGTATATTGTACAATCTATTTATATAATGTTTTAAGACGTTCAATTTATGGTCTGGGAGATAATGTGAATGGTATAGGAGAATGTTGGCGGTAGTGGGTTTTCGATATATAGCAAATTCAAAGAAATTATTTTTCTTTTCTAGGCCTAAAAAAATAATTTTATTGTTTTCTTCAGATTCTGATGATGCCATAGGCAATAATGTCATTAACGTATCTAAGCCAAAGTTTAATGTGTGATGCGTACGGATTGTTATTGTTCATGATGTATTGCTTCTTAATGTAATCTAGATATATATTAGCAAAATACCAGATATGGAATTTCCCATGGATAAACCGTCTTCAATTTTACAATAATTTTCTTCGCATTGCAAATAATTGTGTTTAGTTATAAGGTTTAATAGTTTTACGTCGTTTAGATATAAGTTTATATTAATTTTATAGTCTTATTCAATGCGAAATCAATGGGTACTGTTGCCATTGGATTGCGATCACTTCATATTTAGATTTTATTTAAAGATTTTTATTTCATTTAAATGAAGAATTAGACCCTGCAACGCCATCTAGCAGTGAGGCTTCGAACTCGTTGCTCGTCACAACGCATCTTACCGTGATAGCAAAATTTAATGTCTCATTTTCGTTATTTCTTTCCAAATTAATTAGTAATTCATTGTCAGTTAAATTTGCTTTTCATTCTTTAATTATTAGTTCAAGTTTCATTCATTAAAACCTTTTCTTTTGTGTAAATTATTCCGCATTGTTAAGTTTGTCAGTGACTTATTTGACGTTGTATTTTCCGACTTCCGCCCTCTCGCTAAGGCAGAGAGATGCACAGGCGAGACACACACCATCTTAGACGCGCTGCTCAAGTTGCTCCGTGCAAATTTCAATTAGACCACATTGTGGGATTTTGTCGCGCGAGAAACTTCTAATATCGAGTGCATTTTTGTTCGTTTTACCTGGGACTGCCAGGAGATTTGTGTCCTTTGCATCGATATTCTTGAAAAGGGTTTTGAAACAGCAGCGTCAAGCCGGCATTTCATTTTGTTAATGGCGTCATCTTAGGTCACTGGTAAGCGGACTTTTGTTGTTAATTTTATCAGTTTAGTAATCCGATCCTATCTTAGGACCTATTACCTACTATCTACTATCTACTACAACTACTAGTGTTGTTTTGGCGTTGAGTGAAACCAAGAGGGTGAACGAAGTACTTAGTTTGGGAGACCAAATCCAGATTGCTGAATTCGAAAGGGGACCACGCCTTGACATCAGCGTAACGCGCTCAAATCACCATCACGGACGCAATTACACCGACACTTCTAGAAATTTACCAGCTTAGTCGTAGATTATAGTTTTATTATTTCTTTCTTTGCACCAAATTAATATTTCATTATTTTATTTTATTCATTTTTCTAAAATCCGATAACATGACATAAACCTTCCGGCCAACATCATTAACCTAGATATTAAGCATAACCTCTATATTTCGGAATTATATCATAACTAACAGTTTAATTTATTATTTAAGTATACAGGTTGAAACCGAACATCAATAGACATATTATCATCGTAACCTATGTTAAGAGTGGTTTTATTGTAATTCATTGTATTTTTTATTTATCTTGAATTTAATTTGTTTTGTCAAATATATAGTGTCATCCAAAAATTTGTGTGTCGAACCAAATTATTTCGATCCAAAACCTTAAGCTTGAGAGCCAAACCGAACCCCGTAACAGTACATTTGTGTATAGTTCAGTTACACCAAAAGATATCATAGTGCAATCTGTGGTATCATTTATTTTATTTAAATAAATTACAATGGGTTTTTCAAAGTGTACTTGGGTTTGTATTTAGTTAAATTAATAATATAGAGAGCGATTTTACTTAAAATGTATGTGGGTGTGTTGGTGGACGTATCGGTATCTTGTGTTTATGTTACTAAAGCTTAAGTAAAGTAGGAATTACTGGGTTCATGTGTTTGAGTTCAACTGGAAGAACTGGATGTAATAACTGTTATTTATCTTTTCTTGAGTTTTTTCTGCATATGCGATAGTTATTAAAAAAGAAATTAATCTCGATAATACCTAATGGAAACAAAGCAAACCTCCCCACTGAAATCTAGTTACACCAGTCGCCCGCAGTTACAGTAAATCACGCACCGCCACGTGCAACCAAACCATATTCCACCAAACCACCGACGCGGCATGCTTAGCGCGCGCGATTTATGCCCCTCAAGATTAAATGACATACGGAGGCGTTGAATTAAATATTAGGCGGCCCCATATCTGCGGCCGTTTATTTAGCGACATTAAAACCGACGGCGCACAATACTTCATAAACAGGATATTAGAATGCAAAGAGCGTTCGGCCTACTCGTCGTCAGCGGCGTCCCTTCTGTTGTCCCCGAACGATCATAAACAAATTTACAACGTTCTGCCAAATGCCTTGCCCTTCTGCGAGCGAACAAGGCGGTTATAGAGTTGTCGAAAAGTTGAACACCGTTCACGAGTCATATTCAAAACTAAACCTAGCAGTTTCGTTTTCGCAACTAAAGAATATCGATAGATAATCGGCAGAAAATCATTTCTGTGAATGATAATAGCTTTTTGATAACTGCAAATAACTGATTGAGAAGTTTATGTTAGGCAACTCGAACTTTTTGACCGTCCTATATCCTCCTCGGTCGCCTTCCCCAGTCAATTTCGAGGGCACCACGTGGCCTAAGTCTAATGGTGCCGCTAAAATGTTTTATTGTCGGACGTCCCGTAGCGGTAAGTGGTAAACGGTAAACGAAGGGCGCACTTTCGCCGGTAAACTTTTTGTCTCTAAGGGGCGGTAAAAAATAACGGATCCCGGGCCTCCGGTCTTCCAGACTTTATTAGATAAGGTACGGTGTCGCTCATGGGGAAGTTAGTAGTAGGTAAATCTCTAGCAGGATTACATTCAAGCGGACAATTTACTACCGAATAGGTTATAAAAATGATATCGCTTTAGCTATAGAATTTCGATGTTTCGACAGTTATTGGTGGTCAATCAAAGCAAAACGAACAGTAATCTGAGATGAAACATTAGGCTATTAAGAATTTCCCTAATTTATTTTTTCATAATAGTATTGTTATAATTAAAAATTCAAATGCGATGAGATTCTTTTATTTAAATTATTTTCTTTAAAACAAAGTATCTTAAAGGTCATAGTTTTCCTACCTGTCTGTTGTTTGGGTTGGTATCTTGCTGCTGTTTTTTTTTTTCTTTGTGTGTTTCAATAAAATCGTCTCGTATAACGTGTCAATAAAAATATTCTAAGAATTTAAACCAAAGTAAAAAGCATATTTCTATTTAAATGAAATATACAATTAGCTCAAAAAATTATGACCCAGGTTTGTAAAATGAATTGGTAGACGTAATTCTAACATATTACTGCTATGGTATAGACAAGCCGAGTTTGCTGAGTGTATTTTGAGTTGCATATTTTCATTTGTTTACTTTCTTCCGAGCTGTTGGTCAATCAACCGAAAATTTTCACAAATTTAGATTTTGTTTGTATAAATTTAGTTATAAAGGTTTTTGTATCATTTTTAATTTATTTAGTGTTAGCTTTTTTTAAATTAATTCCATTCATTCTAATGTCTATTGTTTGCTTGTATTGAATTAATGCGGATTTTGTTGAATTGTAGTACGACTGCGTTGTACAATGTTGAGAGAGGAATTTTTGTATGAAAAACAATTGTAGATATTTGTTAAGGAGTTCCTTGTTGGACTATTAACGTGAGTAGACGTATTTTTCAATCTTGGTTGTAATTCATTTGATATCGTAATTTAATTCTGTATTTGTCTTTTATTTAGTCCATCAAGGAATTCATATTATAATAATTGTTAATATATTGAAGTGTGTACATTATAGATATAAGATCATTTATTATTTTCGTTCGGGAAGATATCTTTTTAGTTTTTTTCTCTCATTTTATTTTAAAGAGTTAATTTTCTGTTTTCCAATTTTGCTGTCCATTTTTATTTGTCAATCACCTCATTTGGGTGAGTTGAAGCATTGTTCTTGCATTTAGTTTTTTTTTGTAAATTTCTAGTAATTGTCCACGCTTAGTTTATTTTAATTTGTTGATGCCACGTGGATAGAAGTTGAATATTTTGGATAATCTTCCCGAACAAACAAAACTTTTGCGTTGCATAGGATATTGCATTGTCCTGTTTTAATTTGGAGTCAAGTGCAGTTTTTATTTTAGGCCAGAACCCTCAGTTCAAGGTCTTTTCTGCACAAATTTGTAATTTAATCCTTTTTGATCAATAAAAATTGATTGTTAATTAGTGTCATTGGGTTGAAAATGCTGTTCTTTATTTTATATTAACCTTTTCATTTTTTCTGTTTTTAAGAGGAGTCTAATTTCCATTCGCTCACGAATTTACTTTTTCGTGTTAGATTCAAGTTTTAATTCGCGAGGGTAACTCTTTGGTTAATAGTCTTTTGCGTTCAGATAAAATTTTGTCCGTTGAGCTAGCTAAATTTTTCTTTTTCATTTTATAATTCAGTTTTGCAATTTTCATTTCAATAATGATCAGTAACAGCACTAGTTAAATCATTCAATTTAATTGCGACGGAGGGCTATCGTCTCAAGTGCTCGCAAACATCCGAACCTTTTGGCTGCCTAGAATTAACCCTTTGGTTGCGCAAGATTTTATACAATATTCTGATTTTATTCTTTTGTTACGTCGAAATTTATTTCAATAACTGTTCGTTTTTC
Source organism: Protaetia brevitarsis (assembly GCA_004143645.1). Classification (NCBI taxonomy): domain Eukaryota; kingdom Metazoa; phylum Arthropoda; class Insecta; order Coleoptera; family Scarabaeidae; genus Protaetia; species Protaetia brevitarsis. The sequence goes on along the minus strand of RXPK01004664.1, from coordinate 10,683 downwards.
TTTCTATATTTTAAACATTGTTTTAGTTTCTTAGTTGCCTGGTGCATTAATTGTATTGTTTAGTTTAATTGTTTTTTCAGTTATAATAGGTATTATTAAATTTATTGCTACAGCAATAATAATGTCCACAATCTTTATGCAATACTCTTTACCTTACAATTCGACCCAGTTTACTCGTTTAGTTCTTTACAACAATATCTAAATATACTAATATTCAAGTAAGATATTGAAGACGAAGCGGTTATTGCTTATTTCTCCTTCAATTTGAAGGGGAGAACTTTATGGAAATAAATTATAACTAATATTTTTTGCAGTATAGTTTTATCAAACATCTTCTACATTCTATAAACCATGTCTTTTCATGTTCATATTTTTTGGCATTCCCATTAAGTCAAGATAAAGTCATAATTCTTAAATTTTAAAACTCAAAATTTCTAAAACACGTTCTATGTAGAAATTCCAATAAATGTAATTCGATTTGTGCCGTCATACAAAGAAGATAAACCTCTGTCTGCTTGCCGCAGCTGTTAAGCAAAGAATTACCATTTCAAGTCGACAACAGGTAGGTGTGCTGTACAGCAGGTGGCGCTTTTCATTTGGTATTCAAGATTTAAGGTGATTTTAGCAACGTATGAAAGAACAACATGAAAGTACAAAATTTTAAGCCTATTTTCTACTACAATAATTATTTTACTATATATCAGGTGAGTATTCGCAAAACGTTCGACCGATTCATTGGCGTAAAATATATCCCGCAACCCCCACATGGCGGGGAGGCCAGCATCTATGGCCCCTCAAATATAATTGTTAGTAGCCAGCCCCAGACAAAATTCTGCGGAGGGGCGCAAAGATTTTGCGCTACGCCACTGCACTTATTGTAGGCTTAACTAATAAATAAATCATTCTTTCATACATCATAATCTTAAGTTTTTTTCACATAAGAATAAAAATGTGAACTTATGAGCCGGCAATACTCATATTAATGTATACGAACATTCATGACTATGTTTAAGTGAAATACTTTCTTATTTAAACTTATTCTAGGTTATCTACGAACCAGAATCTTTGAAATTAAAGTATTCGCAGGATTCCAAATTAATGGGGATTATTCATGAACCGACATCAAAACTAATAGATTTTCTATGTCGTTTTTAGGTAAACTTACGCTTACATATTCTCCAATATAATATTAAAAGCATTTACTGCCTTGAGGTGGCCTAATTGATCATGACAAGAATACGCTGTAGAATGTGTCTTCAGACGATTTCTTTTCTTTTTGGTTCAAGCCATATCAGGATAATCTGAATCTTATCTATACTCTGGAAGCCTTCCTGAAGCTTTCGGTAAGTCGGGAAAAATTTCTTATCCAGAATTTTCGATAGAAAACAAAGAATTATCTCGTCAGGATTGTTTTCTAGGTTGAGTAGGTTCAAGAGGGAATTTAAATGCTTTTAATATTATTCGTGTTTTTCTAAAGTGTAGATAAAAATTCGAGGAGCAATTAATGAGTCTTCCTCTTCATGTAGCTCCTTCTCTGTTTTTTACTGGACTCGCATGCCGTACATCATGTGAAAAACAAATCTTTTGAGTCGTAAAGCGTATGCACAAAATTTAAATTGGATCCAAAAAACTAACGAAGAATTTTTTCTTTTTTTGAAATCGGAAGTCTATTCTGATATCTTTTTTACAAAAGTGATACAAATGATTTTATTTGCTTAAAGTAACAATTTTGTTTGAATGTTCAATTTATAAATTAAAATTTTTAATTCAATATTTGATTATTTATTAAGGTTTTTCTGAGTATTTTAAGGATTTAAGGAGAGCATTTTAAGGATTTGAGACATCAGTAGCATCAGGATTCTTGACAGAAAAGCTGAGACTGAGAAAGCTTCCTAACAAATAATCAGTCGACCAACTCAAATTCACCCCAGACGGAGCGGAAAACACAACATATTACTAAAAATATAACATCCCAAAGAAATACTTTTAAATTGAACTAACCAGAAATACAGTTAATTGTTTTTATAAGTTTAATAAATAGCATCTTTATCTAGTGCGGCTTAGCACACGATTATGTAGTTATAAATAATAATTTAATATTCGACATTTAGAGTATGCATTTAGGCACGAACGTTAAATTCTAGTGATTTCTTTTCTATGATTTGAAACTGTTTTTAAATTAACTCAATTAAATTAAATATTAACGTCTAGTATTTCCGTAGCAATTAATACATACCCTAACATCCTTCTGTAATTGTAAATTATTTCTGTTGGCCATTAAAGTATTTCAGCAAAACATCAATTGACGTGTTTTATGATTTTAAAAAACAAAAATTGAAAACACTACATTAAGTCCAATACGTATGTCGTTATTTAAATGTCTTCCGACTGTTTCCATGCACTGTAGTACAAATATGTCTTCGAATACATTTATTACTAGACCAAAGTTTGATATTAAATTATCGACAGCATGTCGAAACATCATTTGATATGAAACTTTATCATTCATGTATTTATTTACAAATCGACATGCAATTGACTTTACCAAATATGTATAAACTCATATATCAGCTCAATCGCCATCGGGTATTCTATTTACGTAGGCGGATAGAAATTATTAAATAGCTGATGGCAGTTTTATTTTGCAAAGGGAACACGATACTGAAATTAAATCTGGAAATAAATGGACATAAAAAACACATTTTGCTTTCATTGTTCCAGCAACTGGATTTGATAAACGTCATCCTGTGTTAAAACAATTTTATTATTTTTTTGTATGGATTAAAGGGGGCTTCTGTTTGTTATTTTTTATCGGTTTTACAGAACGTTCAATTTTTTTTTTGTTCGTGTTTATTCTACTGTTTTTAGCAAGCCACCTACAATTTGTATTTTTTTTTAATTGTTTTATTTTTCTATAAAAACGGAAAATTTACGTTTTAAGGTTCAATAAATAAAATGTACATGCAATTAGTCATAAAAATATTAATAACGTCCAAAATGATCATATAAAAGTTCGTCATTCCAGAAATTCCTAAATGTTTTTAAGAATGTACCTTCCAGAAACCAGCACAGACTAGTATTCAAACTAGAAACAGAGATTGGAGAATTAAAAGCTTGAAGGTGAACAAATTGGTAACAGAAGTTGTCAGGCTGGTAAGATCAGAGGTCCATCAACCCATGACTGCAGAGGACGCCATAACCATCACATATAATAATACCTTCCGCAGGAAGAGAGAGCATTGCCTAGGAAGCTGGTGTATTGGTGGTGCGAATAGGTAGCAGAGATAAGGAGAAAGTACTTAAAAAATAAGAGAATCCTTGTCAGGGGCAACAAAACTGCGGCTATCAATAAGAAAAGCAGTGCCATGAAAGATATGCGGCAAGTAGAATTTTGCTTAAAAGGGCCATTGAAGAGGCGCAAGAAGATGCTTGGAAAAGCTTTATAGATAACGTTGACGTAGACGTCTGGGATAGAGGATAGCAAATTATGCGCGGGAAGCTTAACACTATGCCAGCAACCAGTATCGGCGATGAAGAACAAGTACAAAACCCTCTTCCCAACACACCCACCAAGGAAAGGAAATAGGCAGCAAGAAAGACACGAAGAGATCACTCATTCATTCATTCAAGTTAGGGTAGGCGCTTGATGTCCGGGCACTTAAGCTAGTGTGCTCATTGTACCATCCCTATTGATTCTCTTATTTCCACTTCGAGCAGCTTTGGTGTTCTTATAAGCCCAGTATCTTGTCCAGTGGAAACTTGAGGACTTCGAGGGCTCCAATAAGATCTCATCCTTAATATTTCTGCCTGACGTTACCTTAAGTTACTCGCAATGTGGCAGATTACATGTAAATTCGTTTCCTCTGTAGTTCGGCATCTCTACACCACGGTTCGGCTTACACGCATGTGTTGTACTAGATGCCTTTTCAGAGGGCAGGTGTGCGCAGTTAGCCAACGCGCAGTAATGGTTTAACTTCTTTCTTAAGCTGCGCCTGAGTAGGTTATCGAGAAGAAATGCATCCCCATGCCTATTAGCGTTTTGGTATGGAGTTGGCTTCAGTCGACTCCATTTCTTTGTACTTTCTTTATCTAACCCAGTCCAGTTTCCCTTCTTGCGGAATCGCTTAAGTAATCCACATCGGACTCTGGACCATGAAGTGTCTCTAGAGGCCCTTTTTGCTAAAGTTCACAGCTATATACGTTGGGCCCTTTATATCCTCATGTCCGCGGACCCAAATCAGAGACACCGTGTAGTCTCGTGCAATACATTGAGGGATTGTTTGCAGTCTCTACTAGTTTTGACCTAGTTACGGAGTTCGAGACTGCCTTAATTACAGCCTGGCCGTCAGTCATTATATTAATTTTCTTAGTAAGGTCCCTTTATTTACTGGAGAGGATATAGTACAAGCAGTAAACAAGCTTAACCAAAAAAAAACTCCCGGATCAGACGAATTTCCACAGAAGGTTATTGGGGCAGTGGTGCGAGAGTACACAGACGAGTATCTGGAAGTTATGAATAGGCTCCTGCTGGAGGGGAGATTCCGGCAGATATGAAAAAGGACAGGCGGGCGTTGATCTCAAAAAGGAAGAAATCCGCGCAACAGACCATTTCTTACCGGCCTCTATGCATACTTAACGTTCCTGGGAAACTGCTGAACAACTATTGCTTTTGAGGCTGCGAAAAGAAATCGAAGACAAATCAAAGACTATCCCAGGAGCAGCATCGGTTTCGAGAAAGCAGATTTACAATCCCGGCTTTGAGGACGATTGAGGAGCTCGCATATAGCGGACTGTGTAGCTTCGAGGCAACTGTGCGCACTTATAATAGTTATATGAAAAGGCTTTTAACTCCGCCCCGTGGGAAGGTGTGCTAAGAGAACTGGACACCGTCACTATACCTATACAACATGGTGGATAGTTTTCTTAAGGAAAGTCTGCTGACTATTGGGAGCAAAGTGAGCTAGAAATTACATGTGGCGTGCCACAGGGATGCGTGCTGGGGCCATTGTTGTGAAACGATGTACTCGAGCTACCGGTCCCACTGGGAGTTGTATATTAGTCACGAAAATTATACTGAATGATTTCGTGACAGCCAAACCCGAAATTGCTCCAAATGCTAGATGAGCAGACGGTGGAAGGTGTAGTGAGGAGACTGGAAGCAAAAGCATCTTAAGATAGCTGCGCATAAAGCAGAAGTAGTCGTCCTAGTGATTAGCGGCAGAAGGCTAAAGCGTATTACCGTTAGAGTGAAGGACGCGGTAATACAAAGCCGTGAAAGCCCACGATATTCTGACGTCCAGCCGCAGAGGAACCTCAGATGGATAGAACACATGTCCCAGACAGCGGAGAAGGCGCATAGATTGGACCCCTGTATCGTCTGATGCTCAGAGCTGGGGGTTCCAGTGAATGCAGCAAGAGGCTACTTCGTGTCACGGTGCAATCAAGGATCCTGCACGGAGCGTCCATATGGAATGAGGTCATGCAAATATTGGTTCACCGAAGAAAGTTGCTAAGTGTACACTGTATATAAATTAACAGGTAATTTTGCCTGCATGGTAATTAGGATATACATGTAATAACGTGTAAATTTACACAATAAATCATGTAAATTTTTGTTTACATGTTTTTTCTAGGATATTTAACATGGAAACAGAGATTTCGCCAAAATTTATAGCTTTTCATGTAAAGTTTAGATTGAATAAAATTCGAAAGAAAATACAGGAAAAAACATGTACAACATTTATTTACTATCAAAATTTACTTAAAAGTGTAAAATTGACAATTTTTTGGGTATTTAAATTTGGGTAAAAATTTGAGGATCTTTTTATATTATTTTTACTTGAATATCGCCGCAAATGTGATTGGTTATTAGTTTATTTAATTGTACGCGTTCGCAAATATACAGTCATTATAAATATTACATACGAGTTTACAAGTACAATCTTTGAAAAAATACATCAGCATGTGAAATTTACTAAATGGTAGAAATTTTACCTTATGAAGCAAATTTAATGGTAAAATTGTAGGCAACTTTTTTTACAGTGTACAGCGTAAAATAGCTGTCAGCATTGTGAGGGCCTACAGAACGGTGTTATCCGAAGCATTGCTTATTGTGCAAGAATCCCACCTATAAACCTTTTGATGCAGCAGAGAACAGACATTGAGCAGGGCAGCATTTACATGTAGAGCGACGACTGCTGGATGCTTGGCAGGGCACTTGGACAAAGGATAATGGACGAGCTGTGTGGACTAAGCGCCTGATAAATAACATCAGATCCGGGGTATGTAGAGAGCACGGACAGGTCGGCTACCACCTGACATATCTCCTAAAAGGGTGGCTGCTTCCAAGCATATTTGCAGAGGTCTAAGCTGAGCCAAACACCGGAGGGCGGCTACTGCGACGGGATAGACACGGTGGAGCACACATTCTTTGAGTGTCGAATGTGGGCATCGGAAAGGCATGTAGCAGAAAAAAACCATAGGACCTGTGACAGAAACCATGACAACTGACCTGCTAAGGAGCGAAGAAGACTGAGGAGTAGTGGATAGATGGGCAAGGTACATCAGGGAGAGGAAAGAGATTGACGAGAGATTGAAGCGTACTCGGAATGAGAGATGGCAGGCTCTAACTTCTTTAGCCCCTCCCCCGAAAGTAATACAATAAGGGGAAGGGAAAATCTCGTAGCCTGGGGGGATTTTAATGCGTGTATCGAACTGGGGAGTCCCACACTAATGTGTCACAGAGCCAGACCTTGATTTTTTCCCCGACAAAAAGAAAGATTTATAAAGAAAATAGTCGCATTTGTAATTTTCAAAATCTTTTATCAGATATAACGTCTATTTGACATACTTCACCGATACTTCGTTTCAGTGCCACTTATACCATGTCTCGATATAATCGCTGATAATATGAAAAACTTTCCGGGCAGCGATTCCAGTAATCGGCGGATACTTTAGACGTATCGAGAAAATGCCAGAGCGAGACGGATAAGTTACGAGAGATATGAGATATGGACGCAATTACTTGAAGTAATTGCCGACAAACAATCGCTTGACCTAGAATTGATAGGCTGCAATGAGAATCTGGGACGGATGTCGATATCCTGTTCAATAAATAGTAGCATATGTGTGTATGCGTGTACCGTATGACTGCATCGTGTGCATGTGTACACCTCCGTGCAATCGATATGCGCACTGATCATTCAGGTAATTATTACTTCCATCAGAATGTGGTGACTTTGAAACAGATGTGCTAGTTACAATAGATTTACGACTTCAACGTGGAAGATGCGCTTGAACGTTTAACATCAAATCTCGGCTTTATCTTGATTTATCTATTGTTAACTACTTTATTATTTTAAATGTGGACAATGACAAGTCAAAAATATTTATCCTCACAACCAATGTCATATCAATCTCTAACAACTGTGATCCATTATTTGCCGCTAACATTCGGCCTTACCTGACAAGCTTTGGACCTCAAAAGCTGTCAATTGCAATATCGCGCTGGTCGGCGTTTCCTTCTTTGGGATCTCGAATGTTGGATATCTTTTGGGGCTTCGTCGTTTGTTGTCTTTTTCCGTCCTGTCTGTCGTTTCCCATTGTCTCGATTGATTCGGAATACTTCGTTCCTGGTCCATCGTTGTACTCTTTAGGCGCGTTACTGGCAAATTCGAGTGGTAGAGTTCTGCTCCGTGGGTTCCGGTTAGATCGGAGATCCGATATCGGTGATTGAGGTATACATCTGTTACAATATAGGAACCCGCATGCTTTGGGAGTAGTTTTCGGCTTTGACCAGTGACCAAAGGGTCTCTTTTAGCAAATACCAATTCTCCGGCTAGGTAGTCTTTAGGTGTCGCTCTTCTTTTATTAAATCTAGCTTGCTGTTTCGCTTGGTCTGCTCGAATCCGCTCAATAGCAGCTAATCGTCGTTGGAAAATATCATTATCTGCAGCGCAATTGCTCAAATCGTCATCTAACATAATGTGCCATCAAATTATGCTCTGGGTGTAAAAATTGAATAAGTTTGTTCACGTGTATTGAATTCTGCTAAGGTGTCTTGTCCCATCTCTCTTCTGGACTCTTGTTAGGGCTGCTAGCATGGGAGTGATCGACCTGTTCAGCCGTTCCACCTGCATTGCCCTGGGCGGTGGCAGTTGGTTATAGACACAGTTTTTATGTCTCTTCTATCACTACTTCTATGGACTACAAGTTGTTTATGTATCTAATTCTGTTCACTGATCCCACTTCTGAAAAATTGTTAACTACTTTATTACTTTAAATATGGACAATGACAAGTCAAAAATATTTATCCTTACAACCAATGTCATATCAATCTCTATAACAACTGTGATCCATTATTTGCCGCTAACACTATGGTCTAATACTTACAATTAGTGATATGTACAAGCAATACAGGGAGAGTATTTAGGTGGAAACAACTCAAAAAAGGCAATTTTTGCATAGATCGGCCACATCTTAATCTTAAACAACTACAGAGGATTGAACACGTAAATATTAAAGACTTTAGTGTACAAGCTGTTTCTGCAGATCAAACGGTTATTTATGGCAGTTTCGCAACCATTATGAACGTCAGTGTACAATATGATCAATTAAATTTACCTCTAGTAAACCATGATGTTTTTTATTCAAAATATCATGTTAATAGTGACAAATAAAATACATATGTCCTGTATTGTATTGGTTTATTGACATGTTTACAATAAATCATTAAGTTTTTATTAAGGATCTTTTCTTTAGAAATGGTGCAAAATTAGAAAATGGGGAAATGGTTGAACTCTTTGCAGCCATATATATAATAATTTGGGACAGAATTTCCAATTTTTGTTGATGAGCCAAGCAGGCGTGGAAAACAACTTCAAACGAAGGCCATGGTGAAGAAACCTGTAATCTAGAAGTGGCGAGAAGACTGGAATGCCAACACAACGATAAACCAATGGAGAAAACATTTATTCCCTAACATATCGTAGTGGTTAGCATGTAAACACAAGGAGGTGGACTGTTATATGTCCCAGGCACTAAAAGTACATGGGTGCTTTCAAACTTGTGCAAAAGGGTAAGTAAGGCGCAGGATAACAAATACAGTTACTGCTGGCAACTGGCCTGGTGTTTAAACATTACTGATTCATTGAAAGCTAACTAATATAATTCATCGTAAACTCCGTGATCTTACCTAAAGATACTACACGAAGCTACCTATTCTAAGTATTACTTAGATTCCATAACAATTTAAATGTTTCTACTCTAACAAATAATTGCTCTAAGATTAGTAATAACAATAACATCAATCAGATGTCTCCCAGCATTCACCAAGGAGTAAAACGATGGCAAACCTTACTGTGGGAGCAGGACTTGGAAAGCCTGAGCTTCAGGCACTGTTACAAACAGCCAACAAATATTTATTATCATTCTAGGTTTGGACGAGGCAGCCCGCACATCGTTAAAACTGCGATAGCTGCTCCGTCTCTAACTAGCTGCTCTCTTTTTTGCAGATCAAGAAGGTATCTTCTCCATCAGAGGAAAGATGGACCATCGTAATGCAACTCAAAACCAATGAAAATAACTTGATCTTAACCACTCTATTCAATAGTAAATAAGTTAAATTATGTTGTTTATTGTTGTGAGAGAGCATACAAACTTAGGTCTTGGATTCGTGTTCGTGAGTCAATCAAAAACATAATAATTCATATAAAGTAAAATATTTATTACACTGCATAATTTGAATACACTCAAAGATTTCTTTTGCTATAAGGGGTAATCAGGGAAATCGGGAATGAACTCTCTAAGGGAATTGGTCTCAGAGGTAACTTATGTGAATCCTCTTGTAGAAATAAATTAATAACCTTGATATTATTCAGCAAAATCAAAATTGGTTTGATATGGTTTAAAACTGGTTTCAAATAGGAAAAATATTTATTTTATCAGATCTGAGCGTCTGTTTCAGTATACCTGATTGTCTAAAAAAACAATTGGCATGAGGGTTTGAGATTAATGAATCAGAAAAACCTTTGCCGTAAGTTCCCATTTAAAATACATAGAGATGAAATTGAAACATTTATAATTTGAAATAGGTAGAGGTTAAGTACAAATACAATTTATTTAGGTTATTAGTTAAATTGTATATAATAAAATCGCAGTTTTCAATATATACAAATTCTAAATGTCAACATTAATTAATTATACCTGCATTCTGATGATGCTATTTAAGTGTTTAATTCTTTACTTACAATTGAATAGACAAGTTGCCTACTTTTCATTAAAAGATCTTTGTATTTTAAATATTTATTTTATACACCCGCACTATGCTAATATCTATAGTTTAACACCAATTCAGACAACCAAAAAGTTTGAAATATTCCTTTATAAATACGTACTACCCTACTAACTATCTAAATATCACGCCCGTAGTTTATCTAATTTTTTAGCAGCATTACTAAAAAATTTCCACCATTGAACCAACTCGTTATTTCTAATATCTGTTTTGCATTGTGATCAATTTAACACTTGGGCTAATGCCCTAGCTACCGTACGTAGTGGCCACTCACCAGTAAATGGACATTCAAATAAAACATACCCCCACCACTTTTACAATGCGAATCATTAACCCTTCCAATTCTACCAAAAAAAAAATGCAATTTGGAATTACCCTGACCTTACTCTTAA
>RXPK01004663.1:0-48593 GCA_004143645.1 Protaetia brevitarsis | reverse complement strand
AAAAGATAACTTTCTCATTCACACTGAATGATTATTTATTTATTTTATTTCGAGCCTGGATTATATAGATAACAAACATCTCTACACAATATTCGCAATATGTTTTTTAAGCAGTTTATCTTGCTGGAAGATAAATTAATCTTATAATATTTTTATGTATACATACATATGTAAATATTATTTCAAGATTTCTAAGAATATACCCAACGATTTACTAAATGATGATTGAATATAATCCCTACTTCTATTTCCGACTACCCTCCCATATTATTATTTTAATCGAAGTATTCTTAACATTTTAACACGGTTAGTAAATGAAAAGGAAATTTAGATTTGATGTTCTTTTATCCGTTAAAAATAGATGTACGAACACTTTTGTAACTAACTGTATAAAACACTTTACCGCCACGAAATAAGACGTGGCAACACTGGTTTTTCACGCACACCGATCAAATTTTACTTCTACAACACCAACGACTTTGAGAAACAGCTATAATAATATATTTACAAAAACTCCCGATGTGTTCATATCTCGTAAAATTGTAAATAAAATATCTTGTTACTGTGGAGCACCGTTTTTCAGGAACGGGGTACCGACATACATGATTGATATCATCTAATTTTTTTACCTGTAAAATGGTGCTAATAAATAAATAATAGTACATGACGGAATAAATTGAACAATCCCCTTGCTTCGAAGTGTGTGCAAATATATCTGTAAATTTGCAAGTAGTTATGTATAATAATAAATATAGCAAACTAACAGTATTCTATGTGATTATGTGATTGGATTAATCACAATTGATGGTACAAAATTAAAAAAAAAAAAAGTATGGTATATGGCAATAATAAAGGTTTCCATTTAATTAAAAGTTGTTTTATTATACCACATATTTAATGTTTATATGAATCATGCATTTTACCCGAAGTTGAGTCACGCTTATTTTAAAACTGGCTGAGAAATAGCAAGTGTTCCATTATTTATTTGGTTATAAATTATTCAAATATCTTATCAAAAAAAAAATACAGTGCAGTTTCTTAAAAAACATAACACTTGTGCTTTTAATGGTTCCATCTTTGCTCTAGCAGCAAGAAAAATGTATTTTTTTTTATATGCAGCAATCGCCAAGTTTCTAGGTTTTAAAATTAGCACTCTGAAATTTAATTTACGCAATCAGTAAGTATATATAAGCGAGCTTGTTTATGAATAATTTAATCAATATATACATTTTAAATCTAAAAATTACTTTTACTCTTAAAATATAATTAGAATGAAATAAAATAGTTTTTCAGTCGTTTTCATATAATTTTCAGTTGCGTAGGGATTTAGTAAATTCAAATTTCCCCGCATTATTTTCGGTAATTTAAACATTGTGGCACGAAATTGCTAGGATTTATTTACCAAGATTCATCTTTCATTTTAAATACAGATATGGCGACTTATCAATAGAGTATATGTATATGCAGAATTAATACAATTTAAAATATTTAATAGGTTTATGTAGAATGAATAATTCAAATACAGAAAAATTCAGGCTGCATTTATAACCTACAATTTAAAAACAAACACGAAATGTTTTGTGTAATAGGAATATTCGAATTATTTTTCACTTAAAATATATTAAATAAGTAAAATACAAGTTTCACCATGCATTTAGTTTAATTTCCAACATAATATCATCAAATTTTCTCCTTATTATTTTTAAATTATGCAGCAGATGAAGCAACTTTATAAATTTTACATAATCTACAGATATTTAAAATGATAAACCCATAATATATTTGCAGCGATGGCGAGATGAGAAATAATTTACTTATTAAAATTCAATAAAGAAACTCCAAAATATTGCTAATTAACTATTTATCTATCAATTTTGTTTTTTGATTACAAAACTAAAACATGAAATTTTAATCGACTTAAGTTGCCTCCCTGTCGATGACTTTGCCTTTTTGTTATTTTCCGACGATTTGTTTTGATTGTTGCGGATTATCGGCTGTGATATGCGGTTATTTTGCGTTGGACGTTCGACTTAAGCTATATTTATCGCTAATTCATAAAGAAAACAGTGCAGTGATCAACCAAAGTTCGAATAAACATGTTACGGTTAAGCGTATTCTTCTTTTGTGCTTTAATTTTGATTGTTAATGGCGAATTCGTGAGGTAAGTTCGATCTCACTTAAATAGCTGTGTAATTTCTTTATTATTTGCCCGTTTTTCTTTTTAGGGTGCCTTTGTACAAGGTCAAATCTGCGAGACGCACATTGCAAGAAGTTGGCACAGAGATTCAGCAAGTACGAATTAGATATGGTGGCCCGACACCGGAACCTCTTTCGAATTATTTAGATGTGAGTTGTTTCCAGTTTGATTATTTTCTTATCAGTCTATTTCAAATTATGAATTAGTAAACTTGGATATTCAATATGGAAAAATACATCGTAAAAACCTCTTCGATGTATTCTTCATTGAACCATTTTTTGATATACTTTATTTGTAACGGAGTAGTTTAACTGTTTGGAAATGCTACTAAAAATAAACTTAGAAAAAGTATATTGTACATGTATTTTTTTGCGATAAGCATTTTATATTGCTCATTTATATTCATAATCAATTTAATTTGTTGGAATTTCTTAGGTTGGTCGCATTGAACTGATAACAAAAAATTGAGGTTATAGAATAAATATTTAATTATAGAATAAATAGATACAAATGTTTAAGTGTATGGATAAAAACGGCAGAAATAATTAATTTATTTATGTATTTATAATTCTTTTCTGTGATATTTCGACTGATTATTTTTTCAATTCTTTAGAATGATTTATGAAAAATAACTTAACTCCGAAAGACAATTTCCGAGCACACAAATGGTTTAGTTTCAACTGCGGTGACAACAAATTTCTCAAATTTAAATCTTTTTCTCTTTACAATATTAACCATCAATGATTGATGTTTTTTAAATCAAGTAGACATTATTTTTGTAAATTATTCTACTGAAGAAATAAGTAAGAATTATAAACACACAAATAATAATAAATCCCTAATAACCAAACTTAAATTTTTCGCCAATATTTTTAGTGAATTAAACATAAAGGCATTAAAATAACTACTTTAATTAATGTAATACAAAATGGTAAACTTTCTGTTTTGATGTTTGAATTTTAAATTAGGTGGAGGTTTAGGTATGAGATGGATTTTTTTTGCAAAGATACAAATGTTCTCTCGTTTTGGAGTGAATAATAATTATTCAATTATTGTAAGTGAAATATTATGCCCATTTATTTAATCAACTAAAGACTGGTTTGTCAATTAGTGCCCAGTAAACCAAATTCAAATTTCCCGCAATTTTATTTAGTAACTTCAACTTAAAGGTATTCAAATAACTATTAATCTAATACAAAATCGTAGGTAATTTAATGCTTTAATGTTGAAGTTACTAAAAATAATTGCGGGAAATTTGAATTTGGTTCACTGAGTGTTAACCTACAGTTACAAATTTAATTGGCTATTTAAAAATAGAAAAACGTTTATGTTTTAATTGTTTGGTTGAAGTAAATGGTTAATTGAACTTTTAAAAGTAATAATTGTATTGTATAAAGAATTAAGAAGTGTGACACATACTTTTCGTTAATATATTTTTCATATCAATCAAAAAAGGCACTTTAAGTACAAAAGAATATTTCCAACCCTGATTTGTAGGCACAATACTACGGCCCCATAAGTATCGGTACACCTCCTCAATCATTTAAAGTAGTTTTCGATACTGGCTCTTCGAACTTGTGGGTACCTTCCAAAAAGTGTCATTTTACCAATATAGCTTGCTGTAAGTATTCGAATAGCCCTTTTGGTGGTGGCTATTTTTTTATCTATTTCCTTAATTTTTAGTGCTACATAATAAATATGATTCATCAAAATCTAAGACTTACAAAGCTAACGGCACAGAGTTTGCTATACAGTATGGATCGGGAAGTTTAAGTGGATTTCTATCCACAGATGTAGTGAATGTAAGTACTAAAATGTTGTGGTATTTTTCTCGATTCGCTGTGTTGTTTGTTTTTTTTTTTTAATAGGTTGGTGGTTTAGATATCAAAGATCAAACGTTTGCTGAAGCTATGAGTGAACCAGGACTGGCTTTTGTGGCAGCTAAATTTGACGGTATTTTAGGTTTGGCTTATAATACTATTTCTGTAGATGGCGTTTCACCTTTATTCTACAATATGATCGATCAGAAGTTAATTGACGATGCTATATTTTCATTCTATTTGGATAGGTATGTCATAACCTTGTTCTAGGATAATGTGGCTGCTAGTAGGAATTTTATAATTTGTTGGGTAGTAATTTTCAGTTTTGTGATGTCATAATGTTATTTTTTTATGTATATACAGGATTGTCTTTCAATTCACTTTTTTTTTTTTTTTCAAGAAAGAAAAAAATGTGTCAAAATGTTGCAAATAACATAATATACTTCACTACTCCTTATTTAAGCTAACACGCGTTGAAGTATTCAATATTTTGAAAAACGTTGAGTTTAGGATTAATAACATAACAAAAAGTTTACAGTTTCTATTATAATATTCTAAAATGCTAAAAAACAAACTCCGTATGATGTTGCACCTCTTGAACACCTGTATATCAATCAAGAACTCCCTTGAATTTTAAATGAATTTGTTTGTAAAGACTTTAAAAATGTCATATATTATAAAGATTCGTTTAATGCTTAAAGGTCGCTTTACAGTTCGCAATTTTTCGTGTTGCCTGCAATAGAATTGCGAGCAATACAAATAGCGCATGCGCATTCAATGGATTTCGATCAGCTGTGTGCAATCTTATTGGTGTTGCACGAATTAGAACGTGTTCTAATATTGTATTGCCCGCAACACGAAAGATTGCGAACTGTAAAGCGGCCTTAATAGGTTTAGCTGCTATCGTTCGTGCCAGTGATTATAATGAGGATTCATTATCAATAAGTCAAGAGAATTTCAAAAATACTTAAATTTTATTGGAGAACAAATAATCGTTATTCATTAGACCAGGGTTGTCCAACTGTCGGCCTGTGTTGCCATCTATGTACAAGAAAAATAAAATAAAGTTGGGAATGACAGCAAGCACTAGTTGTTCGTCCAAGTTTCACGCTAACAACAACTCGCAACTGTTTATAGCAGCTCGCAACCGTTCAAAGGACACACGATTAATATTCTACTTAACTCCGATTGACGACTGACTTGCTTTTATTGTTATTAATAATTTTATTATTATTAATAATTTATTTTAATTTATTTAATATATTTGTACTATATTTGTTAAAATAATTCTCAAAGTATTTAAAAACTTTTTTGGTTGCACCTGCTCTATGAAAAAATATTTATTTGTATTTTTATTTTGTATCTTTGTTGTATAAAATAAAACTGCAGACAACAATCGTGATTACAATTACGATACAAGCACAACCCCTAATAGCCATATTCAAATTTTCCTCCACTATTTTTATTAGTAACTTCAATGTAAAGGCATTAAAATAACTATCAATGTAGTAGGTAACTTTATGTTTCAACGTTGAAGTTGCTAAGAATAATTGCGGGTAATTTAAATTTGGTTATGTGGGGACCAAATCCGCCAAAAAACTTCGTTTATTAAAATTTCTAGATATAGAAAACTTTGAAAGGTTCAAAATGTAAAGAATGATGTTTAAATGAGAAAATAATTTATCACATTTAATTTTATCTTAAAATTACTTGTGTGGGGTGTCATACCGAAAATTTATTATTCAATTATACCTCTATTTTTTTTCCGTATCTTCCTTCATTGTTGGCTGCCTTTAATAGACTAATTAGTTAGTTATAGTGTAGTAATAGTTCTTTAAAAATAATTTTCCGCTATAGAGTATTTTTATTTAAAACATACATTTCAATTAAGTGGATAGGTTGGCTATAACAGATAAATAAAAAAGAGACACCCGGTATAGATGATGGAAAGCCATTATGGTGGAATAAAAAAATGGAGTCAAGTCAATATATCAAAATTTGTAATTAACTTCTTTTTTTTTTAATGACATCATCTGTTACATGCCCAAATGTGAAAATCAAATTCTTACTAGAAGCCCCAGAACTTCTAATGTTGCAATTTGATGCGGAACACTCTGTATGTACGCGTTTTTAGAGATCCGAGCGCTAAAGAAGGTGGAGAAATAATATTCGGCGGCTCCGATCCGGACCACTATACGGGAGAGTTTACCTATTTACCGGTCGATAAGAAAGCTTACTGGCAATTCAAGATGGACGCCGTGAAACTGGGCGGTCAGACCTTCTGCTCAGGCGGTTGCGAAGCGATCGCCGACACCGGCACCAGCCTCATAGCGGGCCCCCGTCGCTGAAACCGAGGCCATAAACAAAGCGATCGGCGCCACGCCCATCATAGGCGGCGAGTACATGGTAGACTGCGCCTTGATTCCGAAATTGCCCGAAATTACTTTCACTTTGGGCGGGAAAGATTTCACCTTGGACGGAAAAGATTACGTCCTGAGGGTGAGTGAATCGTTTTTTATATGAGTATAGTGAATTTCAAGATGTAAGAATATCACTTTTAACGTCTGTAACCGCCATATTCATAGTGCTTCCTTAAAGTATACTTTTCCTTAAGGTTCTTTTTGACATAAAAAATTTTGTTTCATAGACCACATTTTTTCCTTAAGGTTACCTTACATAAGGAAAATCTTAAGGTACCTTAAGGATACTTTAGGCAAAAATACTTGATATAAATTTGAGACGTGTTGTCATTTTGGATGTCATTAATCATTTATTAATTAATTAATGAGATGCAATGGCAGATATAGAGGATTTTTTGTATTACATAAATATAAAATATGATAGTAATAGACAACCGAAACAGTATATCAAGGGCGCACAAAAATCCCGTGAAATAGTAATGCAGAATTTAGGAAGAGGTATTGTTTTTCTAAACAAATTCCATACATTTTATTGCCGCTTATTAACGGACGATTACCGAGCATAGAAAATCCTGATAGTTTACCCATATCACTACTTTTTTGCACTATTAACTTCTTGTGCTTTTTTTTCTCACTGATATACAGTTTCAAGGTAGGTAAGTAAACTTTTATGAAAGTCCTACAACATTGTATTACCAAATATTATACTATTAAACGTATTTATATTGTATTTGCCTATAACATACAGTATAGTTGATACAGCAGATTCGAGGTTTATCCGCATAATTCAAAAACTTTTGACTGCGCTTGCTAAAAAAGACAGAACGATTTGTATGAAGAACGACAAAATATTTACATTAGCAAATCTTGGTGGTCAAGCTGGAAAAATGTTTTGAAATAGAAAAGAGATTCTTTGTTTTTATTGTGTAAATAATAGGAGTTTTTAACGTTTATTTAACACACGAAATATAATTAAAGAAATACATTCATAGGTTGTTCTTGTTTTATAGAGGTTAATATATATTTTCGAATATTCACATCAAAACTATTATATTAACTGACTAAAATATCCTCATGCCCAGAAAACGCTGTGATAGCCACGCCCCCATTTAGGCGCGAATGTTTTAGAATTTAAAAATGTTTCAAATTTAAATTAGCTAGTTTTTATTTTTTCATTTTCATTTTCTTAGTATTGTATTTTGGTTTATTTTTACTTTTTTGGTATTATATTTCCGAAATTTAATAAAGACATATTATTATTATTATTATTATTATTATTATTATTATTATTAAAAATACTTTATATTATTGTCTATCTATTCAGTTTGCACAAATTTCTAACCGTACTAATCAAATAAAATTGAACCAAACCACTACCTAATCATAAACGTCACAAACTAGTCGTAAACTGTCAACAACAAATTTCAAATAAATACCACAAATATGGAAGATTATAAGTGCAAAAGTAAAGAGTGAAGCTAGTCAATGTGGTATGCAACTGATTTTATAGCAATGTCATTTAATAGAATTCTATTCATCAATTCTAGAGGAAGCATCCTTGTCCGAGAATAGCCGAAGTGAGTCGATATTGTGATTATGAAATAGAAAGTTGTTTAAGGTGTAAGGTCTCCTTACGTAAGTCATACTTTTCCTTAAGATTTTGCCTGGACTATGGATATAGGAGTAAGATTTTCCATGTAAGGTAACCTTAAAGAAAAAATGTGGTCTATGAAACAAACATTTTTATGTCAAGGAGAACCTTAAGGAAAAGTATACCTTAAGGAAGCACTATGAATATGGCGGTATGAATTTTACTGCGCTTTATTTAGCTGCATAAATCCGGAGCCTGTATTTAGCTGCATATAAATAAATGAAGTGCAATGACACCATGATAGATGTTAAAAGTGATATTCTTATATCTTGAAATTTACTATATGAATGGTAAATTTGTATCGATTTTTTCTCGTAGGTAAGTCAGATGGGTAAAACAATTTGTCTCTCCGGTTTTATGGGCATAGATATTCCACCACCAAATGGTCCGTTGTGGATCTTAGGGGATGTTTTCATCGGAAAATATTATACTGAATTCGATATGGACAATAATAGAGTTGGTTTCGCCGTTGCAGCTTGAATTTCTTTTACACAGCGCTAATATATTATATAATATATGTGTGTAACTCCTTTCATATAACTCTCAGAGTAGTTTTTAAGTTGTATGTTTAGCTTACGTAAAAGTGATGATATGTGTTAATCTTGTATAGATTCTATTTACTTATTATTAAGATGAAATGATATGTTATGCGAAGAGATTATATCGTTGTTTGACTGAAATATAATAAAATGGGTTGTATTTATTTTTCTTTGTTTTTTATCGTCGTTAACAAAACGATCGAGTGATTTGATAATAGAAATTTGAAATCCTGACAGCGTTCTCTCTGTCCAAATAATGTGAAAATACTGAAAAACAGCAATTCGGTAAACGAAACTGTTTCTTTAGCATACAACATTTTGATATATTAAAGTGATTTAAGTGAACCCAAGTGGCTGTTTTTTTTTTTTTTTTTGAAGAAAATTGTGAAGTGACCGTGTTATTGTATTTCTGTCGTGTTTTAGTTGCTGTACGCAAATGACGTCACACAAGTGATTTTAATAATTATTTGTGAAACGATTTTGCGATGTTTAGAGCACGAGCGAAGCGAGCGCAACGCCTCAAAAAGTGCTCGTGAATGGTTCCATACAATATTTTATCCGCGACTTAAAAACGAAGAAACTATCATTACAAGAACGTATTCTAACACCAATGTAATGATCGATTTTCGAACATTTATTAGGCAATGGGCTATATCTGCAATTTTGGGAATATGTAAAGGGATATTTCTCGAAATCACAATCCATTTAGATCACTTTTATTTTAACCCATTAATGGCCAAAGCATCATTAACGAAACATTATCATAGATATATTTTTTTTCATAATTGTATCTGGCATTTTTTTCTATTTTCTAGTTATGTATATACTAGTAAGGCGTCAAATCAACAAATTCTATCACAGAAATCACAAATTTAAAATAATTTGTTGTCGAAATTATTTTTTAAGTATTATCTTTTCAGGCAGCGACGTAGTGTTTTACGGAAATAAATAAAAGATATCGTAATGTATCTGATAAATGGTTGGGCTGTGCTTGACATATTTATTACTAAATAGGGAGGTGTTTAGACTGAAAAAAAGTTGTTTATTTTTCTTTGGATTACAGTTACAACCGTCCGACTTTAAAGTTAATGTATAAACTAAAGCCGTTTTGTCATAATATATTATTTCTTCTTTTTCTAGTAGGTTTTGTGATATATTTTAGTTGCAGTTGTGCTCAAGTATCGTACGCACATAACTGCTCTATTACTGCGCTTCCGTAAAAATATAAAAAAAAATAAAAATAAAAACAGTTTGTACGTTGTTGTTCTTGGGTGTTTGCGAACGTTGTTATATTTTAGTTTGATATATCTTGAAGGAGTAAGGTACGCACATTTCACTTTTTAGCATATGCACATATTATTTTTTAAAAACTTACAGCAATGTCTTTTGCGAAAAGTTACGAAATGAAAAGACCACTTTCTATTCGAGAATTGGAAGCTATTTTAGAAGATATGTCTGATGTGGAAGATGGTGAAACAGACGCAGTGTATATTCCACCGCCTGTTGACATTCTTACAGATGAAGAGGATATAAATGATACTCTTCTTATAGAGCAGCAAAATATAGGAGATATTGCCGGCACGTTCGAAATACATTCAACTGGTGAATTTGAAGGTGATAAGGACCCGTCAGTTGTAGTAAATGAGCCAGGTACCAGTAGAAAGGGAAAAGCCAAGCAGAAAACGAACGAGTATGTTCCTTGCTGGTCAAAGACCAAACCACGTTACTCTTCATCGCCATCGTCCACTGAAGCTACAACAAAAGAAGAAATAAGTCGTCTGATAGGAGGGAAGACACCTTTAGAGATATTTTATTTATTTTTTGACGAAGATCTTTTAAATCTAATAGTTGAATTCAGTATGAAATATGCGAAACAAAATAACCGACATGATTTTACTCTATCAATAGCTCAACTGAAGCAATTTCTAGGAATTTTAATACTTACGGGTACTCTTCCTGCTACTGACATGTACTGGTCTAAGGATTTAGATAAACGTGTCGACCTGGTTAGAAAATGTATGAGTAGGAATACGTTCAGAGCTATCAAACGAAACTTACACTTGGCAGATAATAATGCTTTAGACAAAAGCGATAAATTTGCCAAAGTGAGAGTATTTACAGTTTGGTATATTTTCATATAATTTGTCTATCGATGAGCAAATGGTTCCATATTTTGCCAGACATTCTGCCAAAATGTTTATAAAAGGAAAGCCTGTTCGTTTTGGCTTTAAAATTTGGTGCCTTTGCAGTTCAGAAGGATACCTCTACCAATTCATACCTTACGGAGGTTCCTCTCCCGAAGCAAAAAAATCCGAACATCCTTTGGGAACAAAAGTTGTTTTAGATTTACTAACTGTAGTTTTGAATCCATCGCAGTGCAGGGTGTTCTTTGACAACTTTTTTTCTAGTTATAATCTGTTTTGCTTGCTGAAAGAAAGAGGATTTTATTTTACTGGAACAATAAGAGAAAATCGTTTAGCAAAGTGCCCTTTAAAAAGCAGCAAATCAGTACAAAAAAAGGATAGAGGATATTTCGACAGTATATACGATAAAAACGCTGAAATAACTATTGCTAGATGGAATGACAACTCAGTTGTTACTGTTGCAACTAATAATGGTTACATACATCCACCTGTACATGTAAAACGGTATAATAGGAAACTACGTAAATAATGCTCACTACCTCAGCCAATTGTTATAAATGATTATAACCAGCATATGGGTGGTGTTGATTTACTGGACAATGGTATTGCGAACTATAGAATAAAAGTAAGAGGTAAGCCATTATTTACTAATTTAGTAGATTCCACAATAGTCAATGCGTGGAAAATTTACAATATCGCAAATTCCTCCCAAATATCTCAGATTATAGAATTTCGATCCTACTTGGTCTTGGCATTGCTTCAAATTGGCGGTATAAAGGAAAGCGAAAGTGAACACAAACAGGAAGACGAAAGAAAACTATTGTTAGGGCGTCCATCTAAAGGTAGTTTACCTAGTGAAGTGCGTTACGACAAAGTTAGTCATAATATAATTCGCCACACGGGGGGTAAAAGACGCCGCTGTAGATTATGTAAAACAAATAGTGTTTATATGTGCGATAAGTGCAATGTTCACCTACATTCGTCTTGTTTTACGAAATTTCATAAAATATAATGCATACAACATATGGAAAAAAAATTAACATATGCCAAAGTTTCGTTTTCGAAACATTATTTTTTAGTATTTTGGAAATATTATATTCACTTATTTTACAGAAAAGATTACTTAGATGTAGGTTATTAGTAAATATACATTCAAATTTTATGTCATTTATAATTATTTTTACTCTTGGCCATTAATGGGTCAACTAACCACGTTTAATACATCAAACAATATTGTTTTTTATATATTTTTTAATTTACATAGTTATCAAGAGATTTTTTTTTTTTTGGTGGACTGATTATACTCAGTATTATGTCATATAACAAAGATTTTTCTATTCTATTCTAATTAAGCTTATAGCGGAACCAAAAAAAATTATGTATGACAGCGCCATTTTTCTAACAGTAGTGGTACAAAAATAAATATGAACTCTGAAAATATCGAGAGATCCAAATTGATTAGGTTTGTTCGTTTTGGCACTAGCGTCACGTAGTGAAACGCAGCTGTAAGCATTTCTGTTCAATTTGACTTGCCGTTACTTTCATTACGCTGCGTCACTGTTCGATTTGACTTCTGAAATTTACAGTTTGTCGTAAGTTATAACGCAGCGTTGAAAATCTTTGCATCCCGGGTTCCTACACAGATGCAAGGTTTCATGAAAATAGTGCGTAAATGGAACCACGGAAAGCACGTGCGCGATAACAACCTGAATGTTTAAATACATAAATACATAATACATAACTAACTTTTACCAAGCCTAACTAAAGTTTACATTTCTAAATTCAGTTTACGCCTTGTTTTCTTTTTTGTAATTTTACTTAACGTAGCACTTGTAGGGGAATAAAAAAAAACAAACCGCCATCTGGCGTCCTGTAAAACATTTAAAATTGAAAATTTTTGCACCGCCCTAAGGTGAATTCGTGTAAATGGAGGGATTACTATAGTTGAATCTGGTTTAGTGACCAATGTCACCCTTGACAATTCGGGCTCAAGCATTTCAGAAACACCTTGTATATTGTATAAAACTGGTTGTAGGTATTTATAACATCTCTTGCAAAAAACGCAGTATTTCTTCTGACAATCGTCTCTCTGTATTATTTTATTCTTGAAAGATTAATTTCTAATAATTTAGAAAAACGATATCGTTTGAGATTTTTTGGAAATACAGTAAATGCTTTGCTACAAGATAGCGCCAATATAAACAAGAGTTTATTAATATAATACATTTTATATTTTCATGAAACGCCGCTATCTGTTGACGGAAAGTTGTACTATTAAATTTATTGAAATTGATTAGTTCTTATCCTGGCTAAGCATCGAGGCCAGTGACTATATAAAGAAGACAAACCAAGCTTATGGGAAAAGTGTTGCGCTTAAAAACAGCAGTTTGGCGGTCAGATCCAGATGTCGCTAGTATCTCCACCGCCAAAAGTGGTGGGGTAGTCTGACTGTTTAGCGAGAATAAGAACCAGAATTTAAATTATATAAATTTTATAATAGTACGATTTACCAATAGGTGGTACTGATTCACAACGTATTTTAATGTGATGAAATTACTATGATGATAATGATATGGGATTTCAAGCACGGCAGGCGACAACAATATTTTGAATATAAATAAAAAATAATAGTATATCTGTCATATGTCGTATACGAATTGGTAAGATATATTTTTTTAGTTCTATCTGTGAAGTTTATTAGTGTTAAGTTGTAAGTTTATTTTTATTGTTTGTACAAACTTTATTTATTGGTAACTGAATTTAGGAAACCAAAAAGACAATAAACAGAACATTCTTGGAACTCTTTGACGGCATATCGGCATATAGCTATCGGTTTTATGAAAGTGATTAATAATATTAAGATTTGATATCTGAGGTTTCTGCCAATGGAAGTTAAAAAAAACTATTTATTTACTTAAATTAAATTTCACTTGAAATGCGTTTACTTCCCCACTCTCAAAATATGAATATTTGTAATATTATCACAGAATGGGATAACAATCAGAAGTTTCACTCCCTGGCTGTCTCTTTGATCATCATTTACAAAAAAAAAAAAAAAAAAAAAAACAAGATGTCCTATTGATGTCTACAAGTGATTTGCTTGGTACAACTATTTTTGATTAGATTGCGCTGTCATACTTAATACATCACAATAATTTCTGGTTTAGCTCCAATCTTAATTTGGACATCCAAGCGACATCTATCGATGACTTTTAAAATTAATTTGCTTTTATATGGACTTGGTTTATCTTCTTGTATATAATCACTGATCGAGGCTATACACATATATAGAAGCACTAGCGACATCTGCACTCGATATCCAAAAGGTTACATTTACGCGCTACACAAATTATATATCTGAAAACACTAAAATTGAATTCGGATAAAATTAAATAGATAGCGGTGGAAGGGGAAGTGGGCGATTAAAACAATATCCCGTTTACACATTTATGTATATTACTTCATTATACTACACTTAAACACAAATATAAGTGAAATTCGCCTATCGCTAAGTTTTTTTTAGATAAATAAAAATTCAATTTGTAATAGTCTAGAAATAAAATTAAGTCTTAAAAGTTAATGTCAAGATACAAAAAAAAAAAGAAAAAAAAATCGTATATATTTACACACAATAATCGTTCACTTCTTGATGCACAGAAATTTCAATTTTTTTTTTTTATCAATAATAAACTTATTTCTCTCGTTACAGCAGTAATATTTATACTTTTTGCGGATTCACTGAACTGCTCGACGTCACTTTCTTGCTATGCCTGATCTTCTTCACGTACGCCTCTATGAGGTTCTGTATTTTTTGGGGATTTATCTCGCCGGATTTGTTGTGACAGATCTGCGAAATCCATTAAATATTTATTATTATCGAGGGAGGATTTAATTAAGATCTATAATATTGTTATTACCTTAGGAACAGCTCGTCTTAATATATCTTTATATTCTTCCTTATTTATATGCTTCTTATTATAATGTGGCTTTAATACTAGTTTCACTTCTTCAACTACTCTCTCTTGACGATTCAATTTTTTCAAATACTGTAAAGGAAGATGAAATATTTAACGAATATTTGGTATATAAGACAGAGAGCTAAATAATTTTTAATCTAAAGATCGACTGTGATTTAACTTTCTATTACTCTATAAGTGGTTTTTAATAATCATAATATATATCATACAGGGTCGCTAAAAAGTATGAATACAGTTAAATATTTTCAGAACGGTTTAGCAGAGCTCGTTGAAATTTGGCATACAGTTAGAAGTGTTTAAATTCTATCATCTGGGATTTCTTTCAATTTTCTACCATCATTTATTTTGAAAATACAAGGCTAACTTGATTTTTTTTTTAAATGGCACGGGTGGTCAAATTTGATATTTTTAAAAAGAGCATTTTTTTCTGAATTCAGTAATGTAACACATGCCCACCTTTATTTTTATTAAAAGCAAAAAAAAAAAAATTAAATTAAAAAATTTAATTCTGGAAAAATAAAATTAAGTTAGCTTTGAAAATGCTGTTATTGACGATGTGTCAATTGCATATTCGCCAAAAATTAAACTTGTGCAATAATTTGTTTAACAATGGTACATTTAAGCGAAACTGAGCGTATAGAAATTCTCATGATGGTTGATTATGGCGACAGAAAACGAAGTTGTGCTCAAGTAGTGACTCTTTTTAATGAAATTCATCCAAACCCGGGGACCGATCACCAGGACGACGGTTTCAAAAACCTTACAAAGATTTCAAGAAACTGGTAGCGTTAAAGACCGTGCAAGATCTGGGCGACCTCGAATTATTACCAACGAAGAAAATTCTTTGAATGTTATGTTGGATGTGGTAGAAAATCCAAAAAATTCAGTATAACAGTTGGCGTTGAACCACAGCATGAGTAGAGGATCCATACAAAAAATAATGAAACGCGAAAAATATCATCCTTATAAAATTCACTTGCTACAAGAATTAAGTGACGACGATTTTGACCGCAGAACCGAATTTTGTGAAACTATGATGCACAGAATACATCAGGATGGTAACTTTCTCAATTGAGTGCTCTTCTCTGATGAGTCAACTTTTTGTCTAAATGGATATGTTAACCGCCATAACTGTCGATATTGGTCTGACAGAAATCCGCATTGGATGGAGCAGGTTCATACGCAGCATCTACAGAAAATTAATGTTTGGTGTGGCATTATTGGTCAGAATATCGTAGGTCCTTTTTTCATTAACGGCAATTTAACGTCTGAAAGATATTTGCAACTTTTACAACAACATATTGTTCCACGACATAGGGAAATATTTCCAAACCACGGCAATCGAAATTGTATACCAACAGAAACCATATGGTTTCAACAAGACGGAGCACCGCCGCATTTTGGTCGTCAAGTGCGCGAATATTTGGATGAAACATTTCCCGGTAGATGGATAGGGCGAAGGGAGGCTATTGAATGGCCAGCTAGGTCTCCTGATCTGTCCCCACTTGATTTCTTCCTGTGGGAGTCATGTAAAAAATCGAGTGTATGTCAACAGACCATTACAAATCGAAGACCTACAAGAACGTATAAGAAACGAAATTGCCAGTATTTCTCCAAATATTTTGATTGATTCTTTGCAAAATTTTGCTCAACGTGTTCATTATTGCCAGGAGGTAAATGGAAATCATTTCGAACATCTTTTGTAACATAAAAATTATGTAATTACTTGTTTGAGCTTGTTTTTATTAAAATCTGTTCTGTTTCAGTTAAATGTGTTATTTTTACAATTATTATTAACTATTATTATTTATTTTTTGGTCAAACTTCACGCAGCAAAGAAGTAATGATAGATAAGACAACGTTTTCAAGACTAACAAAATTTTTCATTTTTCAAAATTTTACTAGTTCGAAATTTTTTTTAAAGTTTCGATTAAAATAAGATATTGATGTGTTACATCACAGAACGCAGAAAAAAATTCTCTTTTCAAAAATATTAAATTTGACCCTTCGTGCCATTAAAAAAAAAAATCAGGTTAGCCTTGTATCCCCAGAACAAATGAAGATAGAAATTTGAAGAACATCTTAGACGATAGAATTTAAATACTTTAAACCATGTACCAAATTTCAACAAGTTTTGTTGAATAGTTTTCATAATATTTAACTGTATCCATACTTTTTAGCGACCCTGTATTATTTATATATACAACCCACGAAACGAATGCAATATTGGTTGCATAATTTTTTTTTAACAAATTAATGTATTTCTGCTATTAACTGTAATAATTCGGAGGAATTTTCCCAAGAAAAAAAATAAAATCTAAATATCTCAAAGTTTGAAACGTATTAATTGAATTTAAAATTAATACTTTTAACAGCTGACAACTGACAAGCACTACTTTTCACATAGAGAGTGTTCTTATTGGTTGCAATGATTCTACCATTGATGGTTCATTCTTACGGAGAATTTTACACTTCGTTTTCAAAACGTTACATCATCCTTATTTAATATGTACATATTTAAAGCGCTTCTAGATGTTGTAGCTGTGCATATAACTTTACATTAGACTTCTGTTCGGTCGAAATAAAGGTCCAATATCAGTGCGAAATATACTCCATTGAATGAATCATCAAATTATCCCTGATTCACATGGGTTGTGTATCTATTTCAGTTAAGTTACGCTAAAACCCATTTTTTTTGTTGATGTGGGGGTATAGAAAATTGCTTCACAGCCATATATATTATTATGCATTCATACTGTTGCATTTTAAAACTAAGTTTTGGAAAATACAAATCGTATCTGAATGACGCTTCCATATAATCGAGGTGTGATCAATATTATCGGAACAAAAGTTAAGATGACTCCAAACACGCCTCTCGCAAAAAAAGTATTATCGGGCCCTCCTATCGGGAAACTAGCTTCCAGATTAAAGTTGTGACGTGAACGCTGCAGAGGGGGGGTGGGGGTAACGAGGTGATTTCGTGTGTTCTGAGGGATCTAACGGTGAAAAAATAAAATATACTCACTTGGAGTTTCTCCTTACTACAGGTACTAGTTGGATCAACTGTCATTACCCAGTCATCCACAAACTAAAAATTATGAACAATTGAAGGAAACGATAAGTTAAAAAAAAAAATTAGATAAGGATAGATTACAGTCAACTCCCTCCGCACGAATAAAGAAAATATAATTGTTTCTCTCTCTGTTTTTTTTTTTTTGTTTTCGCGGTAGAAATAGGCAACCACATTTCTTTCGACAAATTATTTCTCGAAATTTAAGATCCAACCGTGGTAAATCAATTTCTAGAGAATAAAAATTGCTATTTTTAGAAATCTTACATCGAACAGGAAAGTTAGTTCAATTTTAATAATAAAAAAAAAAAAAATTGTATATGTGGTAGAAGAAATTTCTGAGAAATACATTCAACCGAGAATATGAGTTGAAGAAAACTAACAGCTGCATTATCATCACCTAAATCAATGAGAAATATCAAGAGACACACCACATAGACATTGAAAATTCGATAAAAATCACTGTTATAGATTGGAGATATCATAAGTGTTAGTAAAAATATCCAAAACAAAAAATTCTTTCTGGAAAACTTGTTATTACAATAATAAATGTCCAAAGAATCTCTAGAGCAACTTATTTACATGTTTTCATAACAATATGTATTAGTGACATAAACCAGTTACTGGGTAGCACTTACCGAACTAATAACGTGTTCCGATACTAGGTGATTTTTATAACTAGTGATTCATAAAATTGAAATACTTTTTCTGCTGTCCTGGTTTAAAATCGCTACTATTAACAGTGATTCAAATGTGTTTTTGGTAGCAGTTACTTTCTATTCACAGGTTATTTGTCACGGAAAAGCGATTTTATGCTAGATGTGTTCTTTTTGTGCCTTTGCGTTTTGATACAAAAGGGACAAAAAGAACTTTCCTTTTTCTACTGTCCTAGTTTGAAATGGCTGCTATTAACACTGATTCAAATAATGTGTTTTTGGTAATCCGTTCCTGGCGGTAGCAGTTACTTTCTGTTCACAGGTTATTGTCAGGGAAAAGTGACTTTGTACACATTATTAGATTTTTTCATTTTGAAGAACTTGTTTTTCTGCTGTACTGGTTTAAAGTGGCTGCTATTAAGACTGAGTCAAATAATATGTTTTTGGTAATCTGTTCCTGGCGGTAGCAGCTACTTTCTGTTTCAAAGTTATTTGTTACGAAAAAGCGATTTTGTGTGCACTAGATCACAAGATTTGCGTTTTGATACAAACTCTTTTTTTTTCAATCGTCCTGGTTTAAAATGTTTACTATTGACAGTGATTTAAATAATATGTTTTTTGATAATTCGTTACTTGTGGTAGCAGTTATTTTCTATTCACAGGTTATTTGTCACGGAAAAGCGATTTTGTGCACATCACTAGATGTGTTCTTTTTGTGCCTTTGCGTTTCGATACAAAGGAACAAAAAGAACTTTCCTTTTTCTACTATCCTAGTTTGAAATGGCTGCTATTAACACTGATTCAAATAATGTGTTTTTGGTAATCCGTTACTTGCGGTAGCAGTTACTTTCTGTTCACAGGTTATTTGTCACGGGAAAGTGACTTTGTGCACATCACTAGATTTGTTCATTTTGAAGAACTTGTTTTTCTGCTGTTCTGGTTTAAAGTGGTTGCTATTAACACTGATTCAAATAATATGTTTTTGGTAATCCGTCCCTGGCGGTAGCAGCTACTTTCTGTTCCAAAGTTATTTGTTACGAAAAAGCGATTTTGTGCACTAGATCACTAGATTTGCGTTTTGACACAAACTCTTTTTTTTCAGTCGTCCTGGTTTAAAATCGTTACTATTGACAGTGATTTAAATAATATGTTTTTTTGGTAATTCGTTACTTGCGGTAGCAGTTATTTTCTATTCACAGGTTATTTGTCACGCAAAACCGATTGTGTACACATCACTATGTTTTTTTTTTGTCGCCAAGTTATTGTTCGCTGGTGATGACCCAGTAGCTGTTTACGTCGAAAATCTTAAATCGCCAGTGGGGGGTGGGTTTTTGTTTCTGCTGAAGATACGTAGATTAATCACGAATACGGTCGCAATCATAACGCATATTATTTACGTGTTTTTTTTTTTAAACTTGCAATTTTTTGCGTCATATTTCATAAAACATTGGGTTGCGTTATAAATTTTTGCGTTTCGCGTTATAACGCAAGCCAACAAAAAGCTGTAAATGAGCAAAAAAGTTTATAATACATATAAACATATAAAAACAGTAACTGTTGCTTAATTCATCCTACATTAGAGAAGAAGAAGAAGCTATTTTTGGACATTTATTACTTGCATCCCTTTATTTCAACTCGTGGACCCCCAAGATCAATCAAATTGATAGAACCACAAAATTGCGGAGAATGAATGGATGAAAGGATAGGGTATTGAATTATAATGGAGCTCCCTCTAGGTCGAACAGGTGGTTCATATATTCTTTCTAATCCGCATATCTGAACATCAGTATAATTAACTCAAACTTGAACAATTTCATCATATGAATCCAAATCAAATTTGACTTAGAGGGAATTGACTGTAATTTTAAATACTTCGTTTTTTTTTTTTTTTTTAAGCTATTCAAAATACTTAACCTGTGCTTCCTCAAAACAAAATTTCCAAAGCGCAACACCCACCTTATATTTCACTTGCATTTCCACAGCGGAATTTGGAAGTTCATCTAGGATCTTGAGCGTGTCTTCGTCGATTTTAACCCCAACTTGTTTCGTGCCTGCAGTCGTCATCAATTTAATTTAATTAAAAAAAAAATTGTACCTCATTATTACATACCTTTAGCATTCTTTTTATATTTAGTATTGTTACTCTTCGTCTTTTTAGCGGTATTCTTGAAACAATTATTGACAGGCGACGTTCCGAACAACACATCGAAGGCGCTCTGATCCTTCGGCTGTTTCTGAGCGGACGGCTGCTTGTTCGAGCTCTTTCCCCCGCTGGCTTCGGTGGGCGGTTCGAACAGGTCTTCGTAGTCGCTGGATCCCGGCGAATAGGGGCTCTCGAAATCCAATAGGGCTTCGGAATTGTCGCCGCTCGAGTGATTGTTCGATTTTCGCGACTTATTCGATTTGTTCATCAGATTCTTGGCGGGCATCGGCTTGATCGGGGTCGATTTGATGGGCAGTTTGTTGGGCGACACTTTCACCGGGCTGGATTTCGTGGTATTGGGTAGGACGATGCGTTGTGGCAGCGCGGACGCTATCGTGGTGGGGGTTAATACGGTACTGCTCAATATGTTTATCCTGGGCGCTACCTACGAGGTTGAATTCGCGTTAGTTATGGAGGATAGCAAAAGCGAGTAACTGCAGTGGCTGATCTAGTTGGGGCAATTCATGGATTGCCAGTTCCGCTAGATTGTACGTGTAAAATAGAAGAGATAGAAGAGATTTTTTTCCCTTTAATGCTTTATTATGTTACGTAATGATAAGTCATTTTTGGAATCACTATGTGCTTTCATTTTACACGGGCAATCCAACGGAACTGGCAATCCATGAATTGCCCAAGATAAATCGGTAACTGCAGATATCGGCTTTACGCTGCGATCGCGTGAAAGTTTGACGTGACGCTCTTAAAGGGTGCATATCTGAGCTTTTGTTTAAATACTACGTAACGGTAATCGGAAATAAAACTTGAGATGCGATAGCGATAAGGATGAATTTATACCCTTGAAGGAGCGCTGATGACGTTTTATGACGATTTTTTTTTCTTGAACGTTTTATTCTTCAAATCGATTCAAAATTCTTGGTTTCGGCAGACTTTTTATTATAAAAATGTTTATTTTGATGGAATTGTTCTTAGCCGATAATGTAAAATTATGTTTCTTCTTTTTCTTGAGGTAGCGGCTTTTTTGTTTAAAAGTGAATTAATTTTTTTTCAATTAAAGCATTCTTTGACGTTTCGACAAGACAATAAGAATAAAATTATTGTCTTCTTCAGAATTTTTTTAAATAAAATTTAATTTTTTATAACATTTAACGACAACACAACATTTTAAAATTACTTTAAAATTTACATTTTTACAACAATACTAACATAGTTATTTGTCACATACAATTATTGACTGATTGTGAAGCATACTACATTTAAAGTCACTTTAAATATAATAAATAATTGTATGTGACAAATAACTACGTTAGTATTGTTGTAAAAATGTAAATTTTAAAGTAATTTTAAAATGTTGTGTCGTCGTTAAATGTTATAAAAAATTAAATTGTATTTAAAAAATTTCTGAAGAAGACAATAAGAATAAAACTTGTCGAAACGTCAAAGAATGCTTTAATTGAAAAAAAATTAATTCACTTTTAAACAATAAAGCCGCTACCTCAAGAAAAAAGAAGAAAAATATTTATTATTTGCAAACGTTGAGAACAGATTAGTCAAGCCACTCACAGAGGGCGCTGCTGAAATGTGCTTCATAGGTAGGTATTGGAAGTTGCTAGTGTGAATGCACTGCAGACCGCTCCAGAACTAAACGATTTGGCGCGTCTGGTTCTGGAGCAATTTGTAATAGAAGAAACTTAACGATAATGCAAAGGTATCTAGTGGTGAAACTAGATGTTCTCAAGGATTTCTGAAAGGCGGCTCCATTGGCAACGTTGTAAAAGTGATTACACATTATTATACATTCCAATTACATTTTGTTTCGACCAGCATCGACCTCGACTGATTAATTGAAACGAGCCGAGTATTATATAATTTTCTTTTTTTGGGTCGTGAATTTCTCATTTTATTGTCAGTTTATTATATTTTCGATCAAAAGTTGGTTTGAACTATTATCTTATATTTTATTCTGACATGATGGTACTCTGTAGTTACTTTTATGGCTAATTTGTCGTTTCAATTCCGTTATAACCTCTGAAGATGCAAATAAATTAAATTACGGAAGCTTAGATCGTAACAGAAAGAGAACTCTCTTCGATTTGCACGACTGCTATATCCCATCATTTCCCCCTTCTGATAGATTTTTTACGCTTTTAAAATGGATTTCAATATGAAAGCGAGTCCAATTTGAATTTCCCAATTGCGCTAGCAGATGGCTACCGTGTATAACACTGAGATCACATAGATAGTCGAGGCGACGTTGTAAGCATGATTCATCGATAAATAATCGAAGTTTCTAGTGCGAACGTCTAATGCACCAGAACATTTAGGAAAGTATAGACTGCTCCAGAACTAGACGATCAAATATAAACAGCGCGCGAATGAACCCAAGTGAGTTTTGTTGGAAAGTCTCGTAGAGATTGCTAAGGTAGAAATAAATCGTGAATATAAATATAAGTAGTATTTATATATTTGAGTTCATAGACGTGTTATTTTATCTTAATCAGACTTTAGGTGTTTAGATGAATATTTTTTATGTAATATGTCGCTTGTGTCCAGATTTACCCTCATCACCCCCTCCCTCCACCCTGTAACGCGCGTGCCTGTGTCGGTTGTATTTGAACTCCGGAAATCGTTAAAAAATTACGAAAAATCGCGAATAGGTGGCGATGGAATGCGCGTAAATCGCAATGTTTCGGGGGGTAGGAGTGGGTTAGGTAGATGGCTTTGACGGCTCGGTGCGGGGTTAGGATCAGCTGGGGGTGGGTTGAATTGTTGACACGATTTCAGTGGGGGGTGATGCAAAAATTTGACAAGTGGCACGTGGGGGCTGCACTAGATCGCGTATATCTCGGTCGGGGGTGGCTTGGGAATCTCGCGGATGTGTGGGGGTGGTAGGCAATTAGATAGCGGACCAGTTGGGGTGGGTCAGAAACCCCTATTTTGTCTGTGGCGGGGGGTGGAGGCATGTAAAGTCGAAAATTTTCTTAGAATCCCAATACGTTGTAGGTATTAAAGTTGGTATTTAGTGCATGCATGTGGGGCGCGATTTTGGAGGGTGGTAGCGGGGTGCGGGGGAAAAGGCCATGCCCCCACGACCGTTTTGAGGGGGGTGGGTGAGGGGAAGTGGTGAAAAATTACGAAAAACCGCGAATCATACATACCATCGGTGTGGACGTGACCAGCGCAGCATTAGAGAACGACGACATCGACTTCGAAGCGACGGTGGGGAAAATGGCCGCCTGGGATTGCACGACGCGATTTATCACCACCCCGATGTGCTGTTCGGGCGACTTCTCCGGCGACATCTGCTTCATATTCGAACACTGCGAATCGGCCGGCTGTATATCCGTTATGGTGGGGGGCGTGTGCGATTGGTCGATCGTCTCGTCATCGTCATCATTCCTAGAGTCGATTAGACTCTCCTCCCGCACGCTGTCGTTCTGCGAGGTGCTGGACAGTTGCACGACGGCCGGCAACGGCTCTGGAGTGGGGGAACGGGATTTCGTCGGCTTCGACGGATCGTAGACGTCCGGACTGCTGGGCGGCGAATTGCGCGGTTCCGGAGGCGTGTTCGGCCCCTTGTGCAAGGTCTCGTTCAATCTCTGCTCCAACTCCTCTTGCGGATCGATCTCCTCCTCGATATCGTCGGGTTCGTGCAGGGGATTGCTGATCGCCCTCATCTGCGTCTGTTTAGCGTTTAAGGTGAATTTAACTTGAGGCTCCGGCGGTGTTTTGGGCCCGGTGAGGTAATTCGCGTTCATCGGACGTTCCGGACTGGCCACCTGTTGGGAACTGTCGCAGATCGCCTTCTGCAGTCCGAGCATGTCGTTACTCTCCGCGTTCTCGCTATCCGTCAGTACGATGACGTCTTCGGGAGATGGCGTCACCTCTCGGAAGGGGGAACGATCCAAATCGATGATAGCGACCGGTTTAACTCCAGATAGATCTTTCCTCTTCTTCTTTGCGTTTGCTGTCGTTTTTCCCGCGTTTATCCTTGGCTTTCGCTTCTTCTGCATCGCTTCCTCGACCACATCCCTCTTACGTTTATTGATGACGTCCACGTTGATTCTTATCCTTATTGAAAGCTCACACTGACCAAGATATTATTCCCCGATGCGAACACTTCTTTACTCGGTGGCGGGGTGCGGTTCCTCTTGCGTTTCTTCGCCTTTTCCGCTCTTTACGTTCTCCTTTTTCCTCTTCTCCTTCTTCTTCTGATTGTGATCGTTATTCAAAATCACCGTCAAATTTTGCGGCTTTCACCGGCTGCGATTCCAACACCCTAGGCGGCGTCCAGGACGGCGTCAATCGCTTCTCCGGCGGCAGGATCTAGACAGCGATCTACTCCAGCCCGTCGGCGACCTCCTCATCCATTCCCTCGTCTCCTAGGGCTGGGGATTCCCTGGACTTGTGGCGCCATCTACCGCGTCTCTCCCTGCTATCCCCCTGTCACTTACTTCGGGCATTTCTGTCGGTGCGTAACGCGGCTTCTAGATCTCTCCTGCGATGGGGTTGCGGCTCCTCGACTTCGGTCTGCGCTTCTTCTTGGCGCGTTCCGTCGAGAAAGCGATCTGATTCTAGAGTGCGACCTCCGCGGAGGCGGGGTCAAGGATCTGCTGGATCTCGACGGGGATCTCTTCCTCGCTTCGTCTCGTCCGAATTTATCCCGGATCCGTCTGGGTTTCTCGGCGATTATCGATCTGACGTTGTAGCGTTCCAGATCTTTTCGTTTCTCTTTCTTTCTCCCCTTCTTGTTTTCCTTGTCCGATCGCCTCTCCCTAGATTTGCTGCGCGCGTTCTCTTTATCCTTGTCTCTGGAATAAAACGAGTTTGCGTCGGTCAAAGATGAATTATATCATTGTTTAAATATATCTAGTTAGTCAACGTAATGCATTTTCGGAAAACTAAAGTACTGCTCAGGGAAGTGGTGCACTCTATCGGTGAATGTAATTGATTTGAAAACGTGATAAATATAACAGGCATCTCGGTCAGAGTGAGAGACAGATTTCTGTGTTTTATCCATCTGCGGAAACGACGGACTCCGTATCGGTGATTCACTGGCATTGGCGAATTGTGTGGCTTGGGGAAAAGGGAGGGTGGATGCATGTGACACTGTGATGACGCACCTCGCCATAATTCTGGTGTTTGTTTACATTAGAAGATTAGAATTCTGAGGTATTCTGCTATAAATATAAAGAAATTAAAAGTATATTGCAAGGCACGTTCTTGTTGACAAAACATTAATTGAACAATTTTCTAAATTGAAGTTTTTTCTTTTAAGAATAAAATATTTAAACTTAAAACAAAATCACTGAAAGAGAAAAGTTTAAATCTAAAAGGACGAAAATTTTGCCGAGAAAACAAAACATAAATCTACTTCTCAATTTTTATTTTCTTAGTTTTTAAATTAATAAGTTGTTTTGTTAACTTAACTTACTTAATTTATGATTATATAATAATCAGAAAATGTTTGTTTTATTTAAAAGAATAAGTATTTAGTTTGATAATATATAATATGTAGTTGGATGGCCTTTTTATATTTAAAATTTTAATAAAACGCGGGATTTTCGTTCGAACGTATATACGAAAACCTTCTCCTCCTCTCTCCTATTGCTATCTTCGCTTCTCCCGTGTATAGCGGTACTGTCGCTAACTTCAACTGGTGTAAAGGCGGGAAATTTGAAATTTAAAATGTAGCCTACTATAAATCGTTATTTTTTTTTAGATGTATGTACCATTTTACTTTACTTTTTGACTTTCTCTTAGTTCTAATTTAATATATAGGTACTCTATGTATATAGTTTTCTTATATTCACAAAACATTTTTTTATTTGATTTACTTATGTTTACTATTACATAATAATAGAAATTCGTTTTTTATATAATGAATAAATATGTAGTTTGGGGGTACAAATCGCCATTTATTTTTACATATATGCACCACTTTACTTATTAAAAACACCATACATAATGACGCATTCGCGCTCTTTCTCTTGAGCGGCTGAAAAGTTACGAGGTAACCTTTGGGGGCAACATCTGTATATACAAGGTTACATCGTAATTTTTCAGCCAATCAAGAGAAAGAGCGCGAACGCGTCATCATGTATGCTGTTTTTAATAGCTTTGTTTGTTTGTGTGCTTGGAGCAGTATCTACTGCCGTCATCAGAGTAACTTGAGAGCGTCTCAGAGTTGGATTTAAAGATGGTACAAACAAACGCGCTCGATTGCAATAATATTGAATGAAATCATTTACAAAAACTTGTCAAAGTTTCTAGCACGAAATAAGGCGCAGAATCAAATCTCTCACCTGTAATTCCTCTCTTTATTGCTCTTACTCAATTTCTTGAACGACGCCTGCACCGTTTCGGTCTGCTCTTTATTGCTATCGTCTTCTTTCGGTTCCTCTTCCTTCTCGGGTTCCTTTTCGGCCTCTTCCGGCGCATTGGCGGGTTCGACGGAGACTTTTTGCTCTTCGACTTGTCCACGATCTCCCCCTCCTCATAGTCCTCGGGTTTCGTGAAATCCAATTCCGACTCTTTGGCGTTGATTTCGAGGGCGTCGCCCTCCGACGCCGTCTTCAGTTCGTGGGATTCGTCGAAATCGTTTCGATCGTCGTCGGAGATCATTTCCGTGTCCAAACCTTCCAATCCTGAGGTAACAATTAAAGTGTGTTAATCGTTTTTTATGTACTCATGTTGGCAAGTTCACTGAAAAGGAGGATATTTTTACAGATTGAATTGCGACCGTTGTACACAGATGGCGTGAGCTCCTAGATCACGAAATTGCTCACAGAGGGCGCTAGTGTACGGTACGTCAATTCGTAATGGAAATTTCTAGCGCGTTTCCACTGGAACCTTCAAGAAACGTGTAGATTTCTTCGCGAGTCAGCGTGGCAGATATAAATACACGCGCGAGTGGAAACCAGTCAGTCTGTATGGGACAGCGCATATTGGAAAGTCGAAGCGAGGGAGCAAGCACGGATAGCAGTTTAAATAAATATTAGTGAATATAAATCGTAAATATAAATATTACTAATAAAGGGCCGGTTTCATAATCAATGTCACTTTAACAAAAATCTGTGTATTACTTATGAGAACTTTAATTTAAAGTAATTTTAAAGCTTTAAAGTGATATTATGAAACTCACCCAAAGTGTTTTTAAGTGGTATTTAGTTATTTATTAATTAGTATTTAGTGTTCACTTATTTTATTAAACCTTAAATGTTGAAATAAATACTTTTTATTAAATATATCGTCAGTGT
Source organism: Protaetia brevitarsis (assembly GCA_004143645.1). Classification (NCBI taxonomy): domain Eukaryota; kingdom Metazoa; phylum Arthropoda; class Insecta; order Coleoptera; family Scarabaeidae; genus Protaetia; species Protaetia brevitarsis. The sequence goes on along the minus strand of RXPK01004663.1, from coordinate 20,699 downwards.
GATTATTTAAACCCCGAAATTGTGAAACAATATTAATAACAACGAACTTTAAAGTGAAGTATTAAACTAAATTTTGTGTTATTGTCGACACAAATAAATAACAGTATAAGAAAAGTTTACAGTTAACAGTTATTTGATGCAAACATGAATATCCAAACCCTTTGGAACTTGATGGGAAATTAGGGGTATTGTCAGGGTACAAAAGTATCTTAAAATGTTGCTAAATTCATGTCATAATCGCTAATAAACGATCCTTAATGACGTTGACGATAGTTGCTAGTAACTTTTTAGTGAATTTCGGCTTTTATGATGAAAAAAAAAAAAAACAGTTACAATAATAAAAATGTCTTCTCTGCTGGGAACATTGATTCTTTGTGAGTCTCAAGGTAAAATGAAGGCTCTATATAATTGATGTTGTAAGATTACCAAATAAACTTACTTACTACGTTACTTAAAATATTAAACCTGTTGATTACTTTAACACATTAAAATGTCCTCTTTTACAAAAAAATTAATGTTATTTAATAATTGACAAAATAGCATCATGTTGTTAGAATAATAACAAAAGTTATTTGTGATACAATAAAGAAAATGTCTTCTCTGGCTGGCAACATTGATTCTTCGTGAGTTTCAAGGTAAAATGAATATATATAATTGATGTTGTAAGATTACCAAGTAAAAAAAAATGTATAGTTCCAAGTTTCTGTTACTTAAAAATATGAAATCTGTCGATTAAGTTAACACATTAAAATATCGTATCTTACAACAATTTTAATGCGTTATTTAATAATTGACAAAATAGCACCATGTTGTTAAAAATAATACCAGTCAAACTCAATTATTTGTAAAGGAAACAATACTTTCACGTAAGTTTATTAATTTATACACACAATTGATTTTTGTTTGTTCATAAAATAGCTATATTATCCAAAAATTAACCTTGAAGACATAATAACACAATTACGCAAGATCGGCTAATTAAATTAACCACTTTAATCTTCGAAATAAATAAATAGGCTTTGTGCATAATGAAAATAAAATAGATTGCAAAAATGATAACAATAATAATTAATTTAAAAAATATAATCAATAATAAAAAAGTATTTTGTAAAATAAACAATAAAAAAAATAATGAATGAATAATTAAAGATATTATGCTTTTATTCTTCAGATCTTGTAGCTGCAATGTTTCGGCTCATGATGACCATCATCAGGCACACTGTTTAAATTTGTTTCACTGAGTCATATGTTTGATCCTTTTTTAGTTTTACCTTACTGTTATATGATATATGTAATTGAAAAATAATAATAAATGAGTCTACAAGATTTTATTTAGGACCTTAAAGTCCCAAGATTAATGTAATTACAATTATAATCATTTAACTGAGACGTTTTAGCAAGTTAGCCTGATGATGACCATCACGAGCCGAAACATGTAGCTAAATCTAGAGAATATCAAAGTAAATTGAATGGAAAGAACAGATTTATATCATCTATTCACAAAGTAGAAATCAGGAATAAAAATGTTTTTTTTTTTGTTTTATAAAAATATAAATATACAAAAAAATGCTGTCTTTTTTTGTTTTGTTTGAATTTTTATTTATTTTAAAACAACCATATTGCCCAAAAGTTAACCTTGAAGGCTACTAAATAAATGAATAATCTCCATTTTGAAATACCTAATCATACAGAAATATATTTTTTTTTAACGCAAAAATCTGGCAAGAATTGTTTGAAAAAAGAATCGATTCAATCGAATTCCCATCATATCTTATTAAGTAAGTAAGTAAGTACTTTTTATTGATTTATAAAATCAAAAATGATTATAAAATCAGTCATAAGAAGAAAAAAAGAAATATTAAATAAATAAGTAACTAGATTAATGAAAATTAAACTAATAGAACAAAATTAACAGAATACACCATCTGGGCCACCACCAAATACACCCAAAAAAATAAAACTAAATTAAAATTAAAGGGTGAAAAGAAAAGTGAAAAGGAAAACAATCAATATAAACGGCTAAATGGCTTGGCTAAATTAAGATATGTAAATACCTTGTTTATGTGTCCGCTCATCCAAACATGGAGTATAACTGCGCTCCTCTTCGCTAATATCTTCAGTCATATTACTGATATCCCCCAGAGCAAAAGACTTCTTACACTTCGTCGGACTCTCAGCTGCGACCGATTCGTCCTCATCTTCAGCTGGAAATCGAAAAACAGACATCGTTACAACCGGAAACATTCAATGCGAATCGCAAGAACCTGTTTTATCACAAATTTCAGCCACCTCAGCATCTTCAGCTTTCTCCTCATCCGGCACCACCGGCGGCATCTTGGCAATCTTAACGATACTCTCATCCTCCGAATCGCTGTAAAGCCCGCACTGCACATTTGCCGGCTTACTATAGGAGAAGCATTGAGTATTATTATCTGGGTAATCATGTTTCGCCTCTTCCCCCACGGAGATATTATTATTCGTAACAGCAGCAGCCGACGGTTGAGACTCGGCTTCGACTTGAGTATTATTAATAAGAACATCGGAGGAGTTCTGATTCGAAGCTGATAGTAACTGAACATCTGTCGTCTTGGCTAAATTCATACTCTCCGAAGAATAAATGCTGAAGTTTGGACATCCGTCTTCGGAGTCCTCATCTTCGTCCTCCTCTTTCTCATCCTTTTCGTTATTCGTCGATTGAACGGTTTGATTTTGGATTTCGAGATTTTGTGTCTCGACGACTGGATGCGGAGGAGAAATCGGATGAGGTGTGGGTGTCGATTCGGCTAAATCCACCGTACTGGACACTAACTCCTTAGAATCGTCAACCTTTTCTGTATCGATGACCAAATCGACATCGCTGAATACACACGGAAAGAAAAAAGTGATAATATGCGATTCGATTCGACTGCGAGTGAATATTCTTACCTGTTATTGGCATCATCGTCTGTCGGAGTGTTCGGAGTCAAAGCGAGCAGTGCCGGTGAGGTGGGTTTAGGGTCGTATTCTTGGCCCGACTTGTGCTTACGGTTTCTATGTCGTGTATATATCAGATTCGGAATCGCTGTTGTGTGTGCCCCGGAGTGTTGCTTCTCGATTTGTCTTTGTCTTTATCCTTGTTATCTGATTCGTAATCGTACGAGCTGCAAACTTGTTGCAGGGCGTAGCTCTGTTGTTCTTCGTCTTGTCCGGATGATCCGGAAGGATGTGCTACCTATTTAAAGATTATTGTATAATTGTCAGAGGAAATTGAAAAATATTATAACGAGCGCCAACTTTTTAAACTGGCGGTTCCGATAAGCGCCCCTAGATGGCGCTAGCATAGCGGAAGAAAGAACTACCTACGAAGAATGACAGGGCAGTACCGGGTCGAAGATTCGTGAATATTCTCCTGAATCCAGAAGGACGTTCTAGATGTGTCCCGAACAATCTGGAAGTTTCGCGCCAGATATAAATAACGCGTCTGGTTGGCCAGGAGTCAGTCAGTCAATACGAGTTGGATAGTGCGGATCGCGAGTGAAAATAAATACGAGCGAATTATCGCGTGTAATATAAATATCGGTGCAAATAAATCGTTTACATAAATAAAGATATTAGTGATTAAGTGATTTAATTAATAAGCATTTTTAATAGATTTTAAGTATCGTAATTGTGTTAATAGAATAAGTGAATTTAAATATATCGCCTGTGTATTTTTGTAAACCCCGACAACGTTTTAAGAATAGAAAAACGTTACAATATGTAAGTGTCACATAATTAAATGATAAATTTGGTAAATAAAACTCGTGAGATTATTTTTTATACATATAAAAAATAATAATAAAAAAAAATAATAATGACCTTTGAAAAAGACGGAAGCCGTTGAAACGTTAGGAAAAATGAGTTATTGAAATTAAAGAAAATTGGAGCCACTAATCTCAGTCACGAGTTTTATTTACTAAATTTATTATCCCAAATTTGGCCAAGAAAATTTATCATGATAATTAAATAATTAATATTTTTCTGCTAGCATTGTTAATAATACTGCAAATTTTATTATATTTAATTTTTTATAATAAAATTTGCCTTATTATTAACAATGTTAGCAGAAAAACATTAATTATTTCAAGATTTTCGCACTGTGTATTCCAATTTAAATTATTTAAAGTATCGCTTACTTATTTACAACATATTTGAAAGCCATGGCATAACGAAAGTCAAAAACAAAAATATGAAAATAACCGAATGATATTAGTTGAATTACAATGGAAAATCAAAGACAAGAATCGAGTAGAAAATATAATTAATGAAGCTAAATAAGAATTTTGAGGGAAAAAATCCGAAGAGAATCAAAAGCTATTTTACAGTAGAAGCTGTTCTCCAGCAAACGCTAATTTTTTTATTACAAATATGTTTTTTATTTTGGATTTTTTTTTCCTACAAAATTTAATGCTAGCCAATGCAGCCTCAAAATTCTAAACTGTAACAATAAACGTTGTCAAAAGAAAATTGCAAAATGTCCTTATCAGTCATGACATTTTGACTTTTGCTTTTGTTTATTTTTAATTCTTTTTTTTTTGTTTTGTTAAATCAAAAAAAGGTTATTGAAAATGTGAATGGGTAAGTTTTTGCACAAAACCTTCCGACATTAGAAAATAAAATAACACAATATTGATCATTTCTATTGTAGGTTACAAAAAAAATTCAAAACTTTTGCAAAAGATTAAATTGTCATCGAAACGTTAAGAATAATGTAATCAAATGAATTAAACTAAATAATTAGACCACTATCCTCAGGATCTTCATTTAATATGATAAGTATTTTATGCAATTTATTATGTATAATTTTTTAATTGTATTGGGCAGATTTGATCAATCAAAATATCATTTAGATAAACCAAGGGATAATTTAAGTATCTGTGTTACTCACAGTTATATTATCTTTAACTAAGTTTTAACAGTTACAGTTCAAATTATCTGTAGTTGAAATTATTTATAGTTAAAATTATCTACGAATAATTTTTCAATATTTATCTACAAATAAATTTATCTTCGAATAAAAAATGATCATCTTGAATAGCTTTATTCGAATAATGCCCAACTCTGGTATTAGTAGTATATTTTTATATCTCCAAGTCAAATTAATTTCTTCCAATTTACAATATATCTTAATTTTTTTTTACTATCTGTTACTTTTAAATTTATTTTTGTTATACCAGCTTCTTGAACATTTTGAACAAGTTTTCTGGTGAAAATAAATGAAATAATAAAAAAAATAAAAGTAAAGTCTATTTCACTTAACCTTGACAGTACGCAGCTTATGGGAGACGTGCATAGTTGTCAAATCTCCTTATGTAGGAGATTTATATTTACTAAGTTCAATCTTCTGTTTAAATCACAAATGTTAGTTTGAAAAATGTAAAGGACATAATTAATATATTTAATTGTACTCTTGCACTTGTATAATCCATTATTATAACGTTAATTGATGAAATTAATTAATAATTGTTTGATTCAAATTTTCAAATTATATTTTCTATGTGACGTTTCGCTTAAAATACACGAACATCTTCAGGCAACTATAAGATAAGAGAATTCATTCTAATTAATTATTAAAATTCACGTTAATAGAGTTAAAATTTGACAATAATATCGAAGATGTACATAATAAAACTAAAGAAACCACGAAAAATTGATCTGAGGCCAAAGGAAGGTAACGATAAAATTGTAATATGCACATTTTTACAATAAAATATACATGTCATATTAAAATTTGAGCAAAATATGTCGCAGAAAAATATAATTTGAAAGTGAATCCGATTAGATCGAACAATTATTTATTTCATCAATTTACCTGGTAATTATCCAATCCATAGGATTATAGATATCATGGTTATAACGTTGCAAAAGGTTGGTTTTCGTAGAATTTTGTAGCTTCATCAGAGTATACCGAGTAAGGACAAGAGAGGAGTTATAACGGTCCACATTTCAAAACCTAACTTCACACAAACAACAGCTTCCCAAAATGGCAGTTTATTATTGTTTAGGTTCATATCTACACAAATTAGTTTACTCATCCGTTTAATCTATATGATTTACTTGTTTTATTTATTTATTTTACGTATTTTATTAGTTTTGAATTAGTCCTGCAGTTTTAAAAACATTTAATGGACTATGATATTCTTGTGTAAAAGGTAAGATCAGTGGCCAATGGCCATAACATTTAGATACTTTCTTACATATTATATTGTTAGGTTTAAGTGAAATAACTCAAATAATCGTGAAAGAAGACACCAATGGGTATCATGTTGTAGTGCCAGTCACTCTGGCAAGATAAATTTTGATGTTAACGATGGTCGCAGTTTCTTGGGATTTCCGAATGAATCTAATATATATCACGACAAGAATTAAGAAAGTGCATGAATAAGAAGAACTATTATCGTTGTGCAGAGATTCCTAGGTCACATTAAATCAATTTATTTGTTAGATACACATTTTAAGCTAGATTGCTATTTATCGCAGTAACTAACTTAATTCATTTTATGTTCACTTTTTAAAATAATGTGATTTTGTTTGAACTGCATTCTACTGGTATAAATTTTAATCGCATTTATTCACATTATAGACCAATTCGATATTATATAGTCTACGTCTGAACTCTATCCACTTGTGCACCCCCGGACATTATTGTTGACAAACCAGTGCAGGGTCGGGTGTTAGAAATGAAGTAGTCGAATAGAAAGGAACAATCTTTGTATCGCACAGAACGATATAGTCATAACTTTTGAACCCTAATTAAAAGTTATTCTGTATTCCTGTCAGAAATTTGAAAGTCCCTTCCACCGATGCTGTTGCATTTTTATTAATTTATTTGAGAAAGAACCACAACATATTTATTCCTGGAAGAATCTTTACACTATTAAGATAATAAACAAAGATTTATTTCAAAAAAGGAAGATTATGAACATAATTCTTAATTAAACCACTTGCCCAATATAGTATCACTTAATCAAACATTATTTTACTGGAATCGTGTTTTCTATTACTATAAACTGTTTCATAATATTTGCAAACAAAATCAGAATAAAAAACGCATAAATTTTGTATTTTTTTTAATCTATTTTTCTACTTCCTTTAAAATATAAATTATTCTACACGTTTGGAATAGTCCCGGCAACAGCTTTACAAAATTGGCAGCTGGGTTGAAGGTCATTCAAAACGGACCACTCAAGAACAATGGATTTTTGCGAAACATGTCCTTACTGTACTATACTGTGGCTTCATTGCTAAACGAAACCACGGCGAAAACAAAAACACAAACTTTATAGATTTGACACATCAGCATAAACGAAGTAGTCTTGTTACATCCTCGTTAGAAATGTAATTAAACTCTTTACGGCCAATTCAAACAAAGATGAAAGCGATCCGATTCATTTATAAAATTATAAAACGCGGAATGAGCAGCTGTAAATGAAACAACACACCGCGTATTATCTCGATAACAATATTAGCAAACAAAAACAACCAACTCAAAAGCTGCAGAAAAATACGACAGCATGCTAAAAGATTTAAAAAAGGACGCTATTTATACAAGTACACACGGACACATATTCTCCATACTGTCAAAGTTAAGCGAAACAGCAATAAGCAGAATGACGAGATATTGACGTTTAATAAACGTCGATACACGTCATATCGAGGTCTATTAGACGTCATTTACTTAATGAGGATAAGAAAACCACGAACAAAGAAAACAGGTGGAAATAGGAGGAATTGAATCAAGAAACGAACACAGGAAATGACGATACCAAGTTAAATTACCTGTCCGACGACGTAGTCACCGCATTACACTATCGTCTGTATTTCTCCGCCGTGAAATCGGTATTATTGCTGTAGACTGGCGAAGAGGAGCTTCCGTTACCATACATCGGTGCCTGTCGGAAATATACGTTAGCGTAATCGTCACGTTAAACCCGTGTTTCCGTATTCTATCGTGTTGCCTCTTCTCGTTATTACTATTATTATTATGATTCTGGGCGCCTTCCTTCTTATCGATCTTCACAGAGCCGTCCTGGTCGATCGATATCACGCTGTTTTTAGGAATGGCAATTTCGATTGTAATGTCAGAATGTGTGCGCAGAAGATTGTGGGAGATTGTTGTTGGGTGGTAGCGCGGGCGATTGCCGCTTTCCGGGCGCGCCCGCCCTCCTAAAGAGAGACACGCCGAGCGCCGAGGACGCCGACGTATCAGGATATTGTATTGGATATATCGTCTTACAGAATCCGTGCCTCGTAATAGTCCAGATCATCTCTCGCCCGAATAAATCAAATTTGGGATGCCCCGCTTGGCTCCGTTGGAATCCTAGGGTGCAACAGAAACGATTGGATGATGTTGCGATGAGGATAATGTAATAATATCAGTTGAAAATGTTGTTATTAGATCGAAAATCAAGGATTACTCGAGATTTTTTTTTGCTCTATTAAATGAAAAAAAAGAATTCAATGCGTCGACAACCCGTGAAACTTAGTTTAGTAGTTCTAGTAGTATTTTATATATTGTTTGTTTTTTATATGTATTGCGTTATTGTCATTTACAAAACTTTTAATGTATTATTTAATAATTGGATAAACAGACATCATGTTGTTAATAATAATGTTGAAACTTATTTGTAAAAACTTTAAATACCTTAATGTTTTAAAACATTCGAAAAAAAAAAATAACACGGTAAATGTTGAATTAATTTTTGTTTTACAATTAAATAAACCACTTACTAAAATAAATATCAATATGTTTTCAACAAAAAATGATTTATCGTTTCATGCGAAAACTTAGAGCTTAATCTTTTGTATGTAGAAAGCATGATATAATAAAAACTCTTAATTCTTTTTAATATTCTTTTCTATAACTAACAGCTTCTTGTGGGTTTCGCAGTTCATACTGTTCATACTGACAGTCATGCTGTCAGTATGAACAGCGAAACGTCGAGCGAAAGTTTTGACACACGGCGAAACCCGCAAGAAACTGTTAGTTATAGTTACACCGGCCGTGAAAGCCTACGCAGTGTTAATATTCTTTTCTTTTTATGATTCTTAATTCTAACACTTATGTGTATATTACATAAAAAAAAAATTAAACAAATAGACGATAATTTGAGCAAATAATCATTTTACTTTGTAATAGCCAGTCTTTTGTAGCTATTAATATTTAAAAACATTAATTCCAAGAGTAATTATAAACAAAAAAAAAACAATTTTACATGTAGAAATGATTTTTACAAAACATCAATCAAAATTAAAACAAAAAAACAAATAGATATAAACATTAATCTCTTACCCGACAAATCTGAATTTAAAATGATGATTAATAAATACTTTTCTCATTTTTTAGGCCCCATTCAGACATTCAATAGAAAAAAATGATCATAAATATTTTTAAAATTCTAAAGTTAAAACGGCCCTGTGAAAATAAATTTAGAGGCCGAAAAATTATAATAAACTGATTTTTAAAATTCTGAAGATTGATATATCAGTAAAAAAATATAAATCACTTCACTCCATTCAGTTTATTATCATTTTCTTTAAACCTAGCTACATGTTTCGACCTCTATTTGCCATCTTCTTCAGTCTATTTACTAAAACGTCCCTGTGAAAATAGATTTAGAGGCCGAAAAATTATAATACACTGAATGGAATGAACTGATTTATATCTTTTACTGATACATCAGTAATTATACTCCCTAATAGACAAATTTAAATTTCCCGCCACTATTTTTAGTAACTTCAACGTAAAGGCGATGAAATAACTATCAATTTTAGGTACCAAAATGGTAGGTAATTTTATGTTTCAACGTTGAAGTTACTAAGAATATTTGCGGGAAATTTAAATTTGGCTATGTGGGCTATCATCCTGTGACGAGCGCCAATTTTTTCGTTAGGCGCCCCTAGACGGCGCTAGCATAGCGGAAGAAAGGCCTACGCACGAGGTTCCAAAGAGGAACGACAGAGGGCAGTACCGGGTCGAAGAATCGTGAATATTCTTCTGAATCTGTAAGCCCGCCCTAGAACTAACTGGAAACATCTCGTAATCCCGGCGCCAGATATAAATAACGCGTGGGGATTGGTCGGGAAGTCAGTCAGTGGATATGAGTTGAATTGTGCAGTTAAGCGGATAGCGAGTGAAAATAAATGCGAGTGAATTAGTTCGTGTGATATAAATATCGGTGGAAATAAATCGTCTACATAAATTAAGACATTAGTAATTAAGTGATTTAATTAATAAGTGATTTTTAATAGTAAGTAGTGAGTGATTTAATTTTAGTGTTTATTTTAATCGTATTTAAGTAGTTTGTAAGTGCGTTAATAAATTAAGTTAATTTAAATATCGCCTGTGTATTTTTATAAACCCCGACAACGTTTTAAGAATAGAAAAACATTACAATTCGTTTACAAGTAGAAAACAGCGTGCAAGAAAATTAATTCCTTTACTAATTCCTTAATACTTCGCAAATAAACTCCAAACTGTTATAATATAACTTTAATAGGCTAAAATAAAAACTGCTATATAATAAAAATAATAATAAAATCAGCAAAGTTCTTCTGGCTTTGAACTATCGGGAGTAATATACAATTAAAAAAAATATGTATAAATATTAAACTTTCATCGGCCAAATCTAAATTTAAAATGATTTTCTATAAATTGCTTCTATATATTGCTTCAAATATTTCTAAGTATTCTAAAAATTGATATATAAGCAAAAAAAATAAATCAGTTTATTTCATTCAATTTTTATTATAATTTTCTTTAAATTGTTTCGACTGCTATTGGCCATTTTTAGGCTATTTGTATTCGTAAAAAAAAAATGATAAAAAACAGCGATATTCTTTTGGTTTTGAATTACTGGAAAAGATATACAATTTCAATAAATTGATTTAGTTGATGATGAAGCTAAAAGAAGTGAAAAAAAATTTTTTGTTCGTGTATAACAATGAACTGCACAATTTTTAAAACTTCTTTTCTCAAGTTTTCATGGGTCTTGGCCTACATATATTTGTTTTTTTCAAACCAACACAATTCAAACATCATCATTTATCTTTCAAAACATGTATTACTGGAGCGTACAACACAAAAAGTTTGAAATCATGCAAGGAGTGACACAAGGGGTTATTCTGAGCCCAGTACTTTTCGTTTTGCCGATGAACCATTCTCCCAATTTTGATTGGAAAGGAACAAATAAAAACGAGTCCTAGATGTTTAAAATAACCATACAAATGATGATACTGACCAAGATTGAAGAAGGTACAAAACTAGATAGACTAATTAACGACGAATTAAGGAAAACATTGAATTAAATAGAGCAAAAAACTCGTAATTTTTGCCAATCCTTACCTATATTACTATTATTCTCAGCCGGCCTGGTCGTCGTCAAACTTTGAACGTTGTTCCCCTGAGCACAACCCCAACTGCAGCGCCAAGTCGCCCCTTAACAGATCTCGAAGCTTTCGCCACCATCCTAGCTCTCTCCTTTGTCTGCGATTCTTCCTCCGCCTTCGTCGGATTTTCGTTCTCACTTCGATCCTCTCCCCTGTTGCCGGATCCACCTCGTACGTTATCCTAACCCTCGTCCTATTTCGCCGTCTCCGATTCGACCTATTTAAAGCAGAATCGTTTCCGTCGGGTGTGCCACCAGGTCCCGCTACAGACCTATTCGTTCCGACCGCCCCTCGTGCCTGTTCGGCTTCGTTCGCCTGTCTCCCGATTACGATGACTGATCACCGCAGCGCGCACCCTTTCGCTTTGTCGAGTGCGTGGAACGAGCCTACTAGATATAAACTCGAATTAGATGTGTATATAAATGAGGTTATATCGCGATCTGAATGGAAATATTAAAAAAAAATCATTTAAATTGAAATTATATGGGAATAGATTCATTCCGAACAGGTAAAATGTAATCTAAAATATTTTGAAATTCGTTTCGTAGAAAATAAATGAAAAACAGATTTCGAATTTTTGCAATGCTTTAATTTAGACTTATTCCTACACAGAATGTCAATAAAACAACAAAAGAAAAGAGTAAAATACAGAAAATTGAAAGTTTTTTTTCTTTTTTCTAAAATAAATTCATTTTCCCTCGAAACAGACAAAAAAGAAGAATTTAAACGCAATTTATTCACCTAGTATTCTAGGACGAGTCCGCCCGCAACCGCATTCTGCAATAAAAAAGTACTTGTAAACCGACCAGAATCTTCTCCGCCGTTCGTCCTGAACAATCCAGACAAAACAAAATCGCGCAGGAACTTCACTCAACGGCGGGTTCAGACACTCCAATGGAACCCCATATCGCACCCGTCGCACAACAGCATCCGATCTTCGCGTTCGCAGCCCCACATATCTCACAGAACGTCGGATCCTCCAGATCTCATTAATCACGTTCTGTTGATTGGCCGTCTCGATGCGGTATCTGCTGACCACTTCCCGTTGTAATTCGACCGCACTAACACTAGATTGTATATTGCCTGTCGACGGGGCAGGTGTTGACGTTCTTCGACATTCCAGGATGCAGTCGATGCAGAACGAGTGGTCGAGGATCGGCGAGCCGACCTCTTGATTCTTGAACGGCAAGTAAACATATTGGCATTTCTCCAACTGATCGTCGCCGGATTCCGACGAAGGAACCTTTCGGCCTCCGATTCCGAACTGCTCCCATCCGAATCGCTCATGACCCTCTTCATAACGAAATTTCATACACAAGATAAATACCTTACACTCATACTTACACCGACGCGTTTCTTATGTAAATTTCGATGGAGCTATCGCTTTCCGAATCCGAGTCTGCAATGTAAGTTTTGTGGTTTTCGCCGTTTACGTCTGGTGGTTCTATGGAACTGTCGCTATCGGAGGAATCTCTCATATATAAGATTTTACGTTCCTGCCTTCTCTGCTAGTGCCCACATCACTTTCATCACTCATTATTTGGGAATCTATTTTCTTAGAAACGTCAAAACTTCGTCCGACCGAACCACTAGCGAGATACTACATCTAATTACTATTTATAGCGTGACGTTTGGTACGCCCGAATTCACCAGATATCCTATTATTAGGACAATTTCTAATATAATGTAAATAAGAGAATCTTTGTGACATACATAAATTTCACATAGCTACCGTGCTGCGATTCGTCCCATTTTGCTACGAAAAATCTATCGTTCGAACCATTTTGCTAACCTCGGCGGTTCTTGAATTCGTAGGGTAACTTCTTAATTGTGACATAAAGGGCCCTTTGTGTGATGTCTAATGCGAAAAATATAATTTAAGGAGGTTAAATTTTATATTTGACGGCGAAAATTGTAATAAATAGCGATTCTTCGCGTTAATAAAAAATAAGAAACATCGCCGATATTCGAATTTGTGACATGCGCGCTAATAATGCTTCCAGGCGCGGCACAATCAAACGATTCCATCCAGCATTAATTATATTTAATTCGATACCTCACTTAGTGTATGAATGAATATTTATTATTATTATTTTCACTTACAATACTAAAATAACGATAAACAAGCTGGCTTTTACCACTATTTTATTCTAAACAATAAAAATATAGTAACATTAGATGTGGGATATTTAATAATAAGCAACTCGCACATCTCTTTGGATAATTTAGAAACTACCAGTAGGAATGTTTAATGAACAGTCGTTAATTTTAGCAAAATCTTTCATTAATGTGTATGGTATTTAATTTTTAATTTGTTGGTAGCTAATCGATTCACAGCGCCCTTAATGTCATCTTGTCTTTTTACTGTAAGCTTCCGATTTGCTTGCGTCAAGTTTATCATAAAAGTATAAAATGGGTCGTATGCACGCACTGGGTAAGTTTTAATTCGCACACATTAATATAAAATTAAGTAATATCCATCGAAAACGCCCAATTTGTTTCCTGATTTACATAATCATAGTATTTAGTATATAGTGTTTGAGGTTATGTAACCGCGTGGTTTTCCTGTTTCGTGTGGTAAATAGTATTAAAATCGTGGCCTTTGTCATTAATAATTCCTGATTTACGTCTGATAATCAACTGGTGCGACTTAGTGACATGCTAACTAATATTGCTAGTACTTTTGTTTACATTTGCGACTTAGCATGTTGAAAAGTGTATCTTCAAATGCAGTCAGCACAAAAAGCAAACGTGCCAGTTAACTATACATGCTTTTTACATATGCGGTTAAGGCACACTGTCAAAACATGAGAGCCAAAGCTGTGTCGACTTGCAAATGATTGTGACTTGACACTTACGAGTACTTAATCGAAAACACATTTCCTAGTATGACATCAAGTAGTATATTTAATTCATTTCAGAGTGATCGAGTACTTTGACCTCAAATTTAAGTAATTGGTTTTACAAATTTTGTGTTTATCACATATTTTTGGTTCAGTTTTAAATTAAATTTGGCTTATTATGTTATTGCCGGCAGTACGGCTGAGAAGGAAGGGTGCATCTTTGCCAATCTTGAAAGTCAAGCAGCAATATGCGGTACCGGTTGTTGGTTGGGTCACACCATTCGGACAACACTTCTCAGTGGCTCGGTGTGTTCCGGCACTCTAGCCAAGGGCCTTCAAGGCCTGTAGTGCTGAGTTATTATTATTATGTTATTTCTGTGTCGATTCTAAAAGAATTCAGCAATTTTTCTATAGGATGCCGATGTAAAAAATTCTATGTAGTCACGTAAACAAGCAGAATAATAAAAGTGTGCGTGAATTCTGATGATAAGCAGCATATTGAAAATAATTTTTTGTGGGAACATATATTTTGCAATTTGATATATAAAAAAAATACAAAATAATTTTTTAGATTCTTATTCAAGGAAATCATTACATGATGGTAAATTGAATTTTCAATAATTTTTTTTTGCAAATATGAAAATCTTTAAAATAAACTGGTTTTTTTTGATAAATAAATTCAGCTCTAATAAGTAATTATGAAGTGCAAATTTAAAAAAAAAACGCCTTAATGAGCAAATTTATTTAGTCATTTCAGTAAATATGTGCTTCCATCTATATCGAGCCAAAATTATTTAATTAATTTATTTTTAAACGTAATTGTTTGTAGTAACTACTTTAATCTAAAAAGAAAAACACCTGTAAGAAAAAAACCTTCTCTTCTTTTAAACTGTACTTTAATGATGTAGTAAAATAATTAACAAACGAACATTTTCATATTAATCACTACTGATACAAACATTCTGCCGCCATTTTCTTCCCTTCTTCTCCACTGCCGCCAACCTCTTCAAACTAAAGTTTCCTACACACCTTTGAATGATTATAGCAAAGAATTCTAAGTAGGTAAATAAATTTTATTAAATTGTATATTTTGGGAAAAAATGAGCATATTAAGTTTGTAAAGAAGCCAGCCACAGATTGATACAAGGTAGATATCCCTATAGCCAAATTTAAATTTCCCGCAATTATTCGTAGTAACATCAACGTTGAAACATAAAATTAACCACCATTTTGTGCTACGTTAATAGTTATTTTAATGCCTTCACGTTGAATTCACCAAAAATTGTAGCGGGAAATTTAAATTTGGCTATTTTTAGGGATGTACTTGCAATGACAGTATGAGTTTACCAGCTACATTATTTACCGTATCAACAAGATTAAACAAAAATGTCAAAATAACATATATAAACTTTCAAGCAAAACTCATTAAATTTATTTTGTTAAGCCTTGTTTTTTCAATGCAATACGGTAATTTTCAAAATTGTTGATTGGTTTTCTTTTACGTTTATTATAAACTTGTATCATTTTGAAGTATTGCAAAATTAACAATAAGTAATATTTTTCTTATTTATTTTTCTTATTTCCTTAATATTATAAAAAAATAAAATAAGAATAATCAATACTACCGCTGTTGTTCAAAAATTAAAGTAAAAAAAATCATGCCGTGGAAATAATTTTGAATTTTTCGATTATACGAAAATTATTTCAATCTCCAAAAGTAGTTCCAACTTTAAGCAGACCTCGACTAATACCTACATATAAATCATTGTAACGGCAACCAGATGAATTGTAGAATTCTTGTTAGAACTCCAAACTTGTTGCCAATTAATAATATGTCAATATAGCTCTGAACATCACATTCGTGAAAAATGCGTATCGATTTATCGAATAATTTTAGAAAGTGGTATTTTAACACTGTATAATAGACGATCAATAAAGCTGTAATAATTAATGTTCTGATCTATATTGACAAATCAGAATTTTATCTTCTAGAAAATGACGTTATGATACCTGATATGGTTTCAATACAAACCGAAATATGTATATTTCATAAATATTTTGAATAAAGATTGGAAAGAACGCATTAAACTCAGTCATTTGTATTTAATGCTCTTCATTTGTATAATAATAATAATTCGACCAATCAATAGACCTTCACAAAAAGAAGCATTTTTTGTATACCGATTAATTTATTTCTGCAATTTCTTCAATAATTTTTCCAGAAACATTTTCTCTTACGCAGGATTCGAACCTTCATACACTATTCACTAACTCAAATGGTAGAGCGTTCGTCCGGTAAACAAGAATGTGTAGGTTCGAATCCTGCATGAGGGGAATAGAAACAGTTTGTTTTTTACCAAATTCTGCTAACATTAGTTGTAAATAACGTTGTTTTCTCTCTTAGAAAGGGCATTGCCCAATCCGCCTTACCATACCGCCGTACGGTACCGACATGGCTGAAACTGACCCCGGAAGAAGTGAAGGAACACATTTTCAAATTGGGGAAGAAAGGTTTGACACCGTCACAGATTGGCGTCATACTTAGGGACTCCCACGGCGTGGCGCAGGTCAGATTCGTGACCGGCAACAAGATCTTGCGCATAATGAAGGCGATGGGATTGGCGCCGGATCTACCAGAGGATCTCTACTATTTGATCAAGAAGGCCGTGGCTATCCGCAAACACTTGGAACGTAACCGCAAGGATAAAGATAGCAAATTCCGCTTGATCCTGGTCGAATCGCGTATTCACCGACTGGCGAGATATTATAAAACTAAGAGCGTATTGCCGCCCAATTGGAAATACGAATCGAGCACGGCTTCTGCTCTTGTGACTTAATTTTGTATCTATATGAAATATTAATAATAAAAAACAAAAAAAATTATATGTCTGATTTGATTTAGTTAAAAAAAAAACGCGACGCAATGCTCTTAAATATAATTTATTATGAGTACTAGATGCTGCGCATCTTCGCCAGCGAAGATGGTGGTTTTTTGAAGTCGGTCCCCATTCGAGAAAAGTTGGCACTTTTAGAATGTGCAATACGCTTTAAGTAGTTTTCTTTTGTTCTTACTTTTGAAACAGCCTGTATAGTCGAAAATACTTTTAGGTTATGCGGCATTGAATTCCGTACAACTTTTGTAGAAAAGGTTTTTTTTCCTAAAAGCAAAGATAAAGCTATAATCAAAGACTCAATCTTCGTGAACAGCCTGTATAGTGGAAAATATTGTTAACTTATGCAGCATTGAATTCTGTACAACTTTTGTAGAAAATATTTTTTCCTAAAAGCAAAGAAAGCTATAATCAAAGACTCAATCTTCGTGAACACACTGTATAGTGGAAAATATTGTTAACCTATGCAGCATTGAATTCTGTACAACTTTTGTAGAAAAGGTTTTTTCCTAAAAGTAAAAATAGAGCTATGATGAAAAACCCAGTCTTCCTGAACATCCGGTATATTTAAAAATAGTTTTAACTTATGCACCATTGCAATTCTATGAGATATTTTTATGAAAAGATTTTTTTCCTAAAAGAAAAAATAGAAGCTGTAATGAAAAAACCCAGTCTTCCTAAACACTCTGTTTTTTTTTTTTTAAATATGTTTAGGTTATGCAACATTCAATTATATAAAACTTTTGTAGAGAAGATTTTTTCCTAAAAGCAAAAATAGAGCTATAATGAAAAAACCCAGTCTTCCTGAACACTCTGTATATTTTAAAATGTGTTTAGGTTATGCAGCATTCAATTCTGTAAAACTTTTGTAGAAAAGATTTTTTTTCCTAAAAGCAAAAATAGAGCTGAAATCAAATTCTATTCCCTTTTCCCTAATTGCGTTTTCCTTGTCTATTTTCCTATTTTCCTTTATAACATCCCATAAGTTACAGCTTTAAAAAAATAGTTGACGATTTTCCCTATAGGTTTAATTTTCAGTTTTTCCCTATTCCCTTTTCTCATTTTTGTTTCGCTTTCCTATCTCTATTCCCTTTAACTATTCTTGTTTCCTATTCTATTTCTCTATTCCCCTGTTCCTTGTTCCCTTTTCCCCTATTCCCTTTCCCTAGTCCCTTTCTCTATTCCCTGTCCTTATTCCCTATTCCCTCTCCTAATACCCTATCCCTTTTTCCTATTCCCTTTCTTCTTCCCTACTCTATTTACCCATTCTCGTTCCCAACTCTTATTCTCTATTCCCTTTCTCTATTCCAGGTTCCCTATTCCCTTACTCTTATTCACTACTCCATTCCTTTCCCTGTCCACTATTCCAGTTCCCTATTCCTTCCCTATTCTTATCTCTATTCAATTTTCCTATTCCGATTCCCTTTCCCCAGTTTCTTTTTCCATTCCCTTTCCCTATTCAGTTTCCCTTTCCCCATTCCCTTTCCCTCTCCCTATTCCCTTTACCCATTCTCGTTCCCTATTCTCATTCTCTACTGCCTTTCTGTATTCCCTTTCCCTGTTTCCTATTCCCTTTTTCTATTCCTTTTCCCCATTCGCTATTCCCATTCCCTTTCCCTATTTCCATTCCCTTTTTCTTTACCTTACTCTATTCCCTTTCCCTATTCTCATTTTCCTTGTCTACTTTCCCTATTTCCTTTTATAACATCCCATAAGTTCACTCCCCCCCCCCCTATTGCGTCCACCATTTATTTTTCCAAAAATTCAATATAAGAATTCAAATTTAGCGACCTCAAAAAACGCTTGCATACGAATGTTGTTGCAAAATGTCTCGTATATTTCAAAAATTTTCTCTCCTAAAAACTATTGTCAGAATCGAATTCAGCAACCACAAAACACCTTTTCAATTCAAACATTGTTAGAAAAATAAATCAGCGTTTTGCATTTTTGGACGCATTTTCTCGGCATTTGGCACCAAAATATTTTGAACATCAATATGTCTGATTTGATTTAGGTTAAAAAAAAAACACGACGCAATGCTCTTAAATATAATTTATTATGAGTATTCTATCATAACACAAAAAATACAACTTCGTAATTGGTAAAAGTGCGAATATTTTTTTTTCAAATTTTATTTTAATAAGTTTTTTGTACGTTTTTCCACTTTTCGACCAGCTTCGATACGCCTTTCTTCTTCATCCGGAGGCCTTGGCTGATTTTTACCTGAAACGATTTTAAAATGAAAAAATAATCGATCACGTGTGGCAAAAAAAAAAACTTATTCGCTTGCCCTTTTTTCTTCTTCTTCGCGGGGCCCTCCTTCCGTTTGTGTGACTATCTTTTTCCGCTCGGTGGACTCTCGGTATCGGCGCTTTTACCGATTCTATGGTGGCGATGTCGGAATAAAACGAATTTAATCTCTCGATGTTTAGAGCGGTCGCTACGGTTTTCTGTTTCACTCGTAGGTTCCTAAGATGAAAAAAAAAGAGGGATGATTAAACCTTCGAATGACCGCATTGGCGGCATTTATCAAACCGCCGCTTCGAAAAAATCTGATATGCACGATTGTTTTATATAGGGTAGGCGCTAGCCTATGATACGCAACCTCTTAGAAGGTTAAATATAGGCATTAATTTTGATGGAAAAGTAATTAAAAAAAGATCCGTTCCATTAAATTTTATTTTAACATTTGAAATAAGCTACAAGTTTGGACCCGTGATAGTCACCTCAAGGGACAAATTTATATATATATTTAGAATAATTTTATATATTTGGCTGAAGATGGCCATCACAGGTCGAAACATGCACTTTATTTAAAGAATATCAAAATTTTTTTTTTTCAATTACTTTCCATTAATACTATCATCCATTCACGAAGTTGAAACAGCAATATAAATTTTATGGTTCGACTTACCTTAACACTATCCAGTTCCGCTTCACGACAAACCGGAGGACAAGGTTCCGCATTGTTCAGGTTCTCTGTGAAAATTGAAAAGAAAAAAAATGCTGTCATTGAACCTAGAGGTGCAGTCTAGTACACTACGTTTTTTTTTGCCCCCCAGGCTATATTTTAGATAATTAAGATTATTATAAGTCCCCACATAGCCAAATTTAATTTTCTCGCCAATTATTCTTAGTAACTTCAACGTTGAAGTAAAAAATTACCTACCATTTTGTACTACATTAATAGTAATTTTAATGATTTTACGTTGAATTCACTACAAAATATCGGCGGGAAATTTAAATTTGGTATTAGGGTCATGTCATACTTCACGAATGTAAACAAGTTAAAATGTGTGCATCTTTACAAAATATAATAATGGGATATATTTTTGTTAATTGACACAAAAAAGTAAAGTAGTAAAGTAATAAGTCAAGATAAATTAAAGTAAAAATTGTCATTGGCGCATGCAAAAATGAAGTAATAAAAAATTATTGAATTATTATAATATTGAAAGTTTTACAAAAAAAAAAGAGTGGACGCGCTAAAATTTACTTTTTTACAAAGAAATTCCGGTGTATATTGGGTTGCCACATTTTCTAATGCTAGTAAAGTAAA
>RXPK01004662.1:0-34906 GCA_004143645.1 Protaetia brevitarsis | reverse complement strand
TCGTTATAACTGTTCTTTTTCATGTTGTATTTCATTAACAGTGGAATTTGTGAAGAATAGCCCGGCTGGGCTATTCATATTAGCTAAATCGTCAGCGTACAGCGTTCCTATTGTTCTTTGTTGTCAAATGTTATCCACCCCTCAACTTCTTCTTGGCTAATATCTTCACATCCGTCTAAATTTGTCATCATTTCCTGGAGCTGAACTTTCTTTTCATTATCGCTATTTTCTGAGGGGAGCAGGGGGGAGGGGGTTGATCTTCTTGGTGTATTATCTTTGCCCAAGACTTTTGTTAATGTTGAACTTCTCACTTTGTTCCATGCATCTGTTGCCCAATAAACCACCTCTTTCAAATTTATTCCTTTTAAACAAATCCACGAGTTCTTCACCATCGCCTACTCTTTCCAGAATTGATTGTAATAAGTTTCGTCGATATTACGTTTTGAAATTTTCTAATACACTCTGATCCATGGGCTGCATTAACGAAGTTACATTCGGTGGTAAAAACATAACTTTGATATTTTCACTTCCTAATTCATTTTCACTTGCGTTAATAGACAATGCACCATTGTCTATTAACAGAAGAGTTTTTCTAGGTTGAACACTTTTTTTTTTAAGAACCTCTGAACCCCAGAAACAAGCTCTTCATAGAACCAGCTTTTGAATAATGTTGAGTCCATCCAAGCACTTCTTTGATTTCGGTAATAAACTGGTAAAATATTCGATTGGCCAACGCACATCAATCGCAGCTTATGCCGTCCTGAAGCACAGGCATATTTTTAGATTTAAATAAAGCATTCGATTTGGTAAATCGCAAGATATTGCTTGACAAACTGTTTCACTACGGAATTAGGGGTAATGTATTTGAATGGTTTACAAGCTATTTGGAAGGCAGGACACATTATGTAGACATAAATAGCGGGCGTTCTGGTAAGCTAAATATGAAGGGTGGTGTACCACAAGGCAGTCTGCTCGGTCCTTTGCTATGCATATAGAGAGAGCTATTTTGTTCGCTGATGATCCCTTTTGATAAGCAACCAGTGGCGGCTCGTGGTCGGAAACGTAGGATGTTCACAAAATCAAGAACATGCAAATTGTTAACTGAAATCCAATCATTTTTTTCGTACATATCCTTCTTAAATTTTCTTGTAAAGTCTCTAAATTTGCGCTTTGTAGTTTGCATCAAATTAAGTTCTGGTTTTGATCTGCCCATACTTTTAACTTGAATTTTTTATTCATAACTAAACGAATTAAAATTGTCTTTCAAATATTGCACAGCAAAACTGTTCGCATCCACAGTTCCTATTTATATATTGTTTAGTGTTTACTTACAATACTACTTTGTTTGTTTTGTGTGCATTTCATTATCTTTTTTACGTACTGTATATTTCATTTCATTACTTTTTTTACGTACTATATATATTCTTTTTGTTTGTCGGCTGCACCAAAGCGCATTAGTGGCGGCTTTGCTTTGTCGGCTTTTTCCAGAGGGATTTAACGATGCGGCGTAGTTTTTAACTGCGGCTGCGCCGTTGCCAATTTATTTTTGTTTTTCTAAAAAAATCAATTATTATTTGTATCTTTGAGGGAAATGTAGGTTTTTTGGGAACAGTTAAAGATTTACGAGTTTAAGTTTGTGATTTTATGTGCGCGGGTTTAATAAACGCATTGCTGTAGATGAAGTACCTCAAACGAAAATTTACATCAGTGTTTTAAATGAAATAGATAGTTTTTTTTTTTTAAAAATATATTGTCTAATTTCCTTTTTTTTATAAAGTTAAATTTAAGATATTTATAAATTAACACTAACTATTTAAATTGTTACAACCATGATTATTGTGTTAATTATATCAACTTTTATCATCTACAATTCTTTTAAAATTTTCTTATACCTAAAACTAAAATATAAAATTAAATTTAATACAGATCTGTATTAATTACTCATCTAAACTGCACGAGTGTGATTAAACATTGAGCACTGGTTTAATATCAGCAACAAATTAATAGATTAAAATTTTTAAATTCCAAGCAAAAGAAAACAACACATGTGAGCCACCCCGATATCTATATCACACTGGCTCTCTCGTTCGCACGTACGAAGCAGAGAGCCAGAAAACAAACAAAAAACCTGGAAACAAATCCGTCCAATACGGAAAAATATAGCAATAGTGAAATAAATAATATAATGTTATATATAGTCACGAAAATTTGGTTAAAACTTAAAGTATAAAGAAATACACCGTTATTCTAAAATATCAAAACAACTTTCAAATGAAAATAACATTAAATTAAGAAATTTATTCAGATAATTGTTTTTTTTTAAATAAAAAACTACAACAGTATGTTACTTAATAAATTAAAATGATTACGCACCCTTGGTTTCATTACATAAACTGTCACCAACAAACAGTATTAGTTCTTACGGGTAGTTACGACCTGTGAACGGTGAGTCATTCATAAACAAAACATATATAATATAGTTTATCCGTAAAACACGGTATCTGAACGTTGATGTCGATCGATTTGTTAACGTGACCCGTAACGCAACGAAAGCAAGCACAGGAGCACACTCAATTTGTGCACTGTTCATATGGAATCTGCCGTATCCCTCTCCACCTCCGATACGTCCTTTATGCGGCTAGGCATTGGATAAAATCAACGTAGTCCCGCCTACTCGGCGCACGTGCTCCGTTGTCGGTCGCTTGCTCGCGATATGCATACATATGTATAGAAAGGAACGTCGCGTCCTTTATTCGTTTCGCTGCGTTATATTTCACGAATATATTAAGATCGAGTAATAGATTTTATTAGTTTGTAATCGACGATTTGTTTAGGGGGTTCACGTGCTCATGTGCTCCTCTACAGAAACCGCCACTGGGTATATATCATACATGTAAACGACATGTCTATGGAGAGAGCTATTTTGTTCCCTCTTGATAAGCAATATAGCTGAGCTCGGGTGAATGGATACTTACGCAACAATCATTTAATTGTAAACAATAAAAGGAGGAGGAATAAAGGAAATCACAGTGAACCATTACTACTTTGCAAATTTCGAAATGAAATTTCTACCAAAAGCGTTCGAAAAAATCTAATCAGTCATTTCGTTGGAACACCCTGTATGTGTGTACAAATCTGATGTTATTTTCATTAAATAATTAACGAGATCACCCTGTATACGAAGCCGAAAGATTAATCTAACGATGTCTGAGACACTGTTCAGAATGTAAATTTTATTACCCGCCGTTTCAAATTATGCAATCAACAAACTTATTATGTCAGAATAAATATACGATCATTTACAAAAGAAACGACCTTTAAGCACTTATAAACAATATAATTTAATTTATAATTACCCAATGGCCGTAGCGCTATCTCAGTTATTCTAACAACATTATAATAAAATCCTTGATTCGATTATTAAAACCGATAACTGTGTCGACTCATAAAACGTTAGCTGATCGTCTAAAGTCTGTTGAAGTAGAATTCAGGGTTGGCGAATTAATTAAAATATACGTTATAATAACCGTTTAATTGAATCCGAAATAAGTGGGCTCCGATAAGTTTAAAGATTACGTGATCTTGGACTATAAATATATGATTCGTGAAAGTTTAATTATACATGCGAATAGCTCGACTGTGAAATCCTACATAAATATTTATAAGGTGTAGGTTAATTCTCTTTTTTTTTTTTGGTACTTTAAAAACGTTATTGATTGGGTAAATCTTTACCGTCAGATATTTGTATTTAATTGTGTTTATTTTGGCGGCAATATAGGATAAGTTGTTTAAATATCGTTATCATATTTAGCGAGAAATTGACACCGGCTTTAGACATGTAAATATGTAAGTATTGTGAAATGAAGAGGACATTTTGCAAATATTTTATCTAACATTCAAATCATTCCAAGAATTTACGTAATATAATACCATCATATTTTATTTTTACATTATAGAATAAAAGTTTTTGAGGTTAATGTCCTGAAATTAATTGGTGCGTTTCAATAGTTTTTGCATAATTTAAAGTTTTTTTTTTTTAGTAGTTGGTTAATATCTGTATCAAATTTAAGAGATAGTTAAAATATTCTTTTATTATACTTTTATTTAATTATACAGGGTGTTTTACCAGTTTCCTCCCTAACTCGTAAACAGTGACATATAGGAAAAAAGTTTTTATAAATCGTTGCAAAATTATAATTTATATATCAGATGTTGTTCTGGTAAATATACCAGATTAGTATGTTACGATCGTAGTTTCCAGCCTATTTTGTGCGAAATATTATCTATTACTGGAATGAAATAGGAAATGCGCCATCTATGCGACAATTTCTCTACTACACATAAGTATATCTGCTCATCTGCTGTACTATATGGGGAGAAAACTGCTATACGAAAATAAAATGCGCTATTTATTTTTACTTCCATGTAAATATTTAGTTAAATTAATAAATACTGCGCTAGCTACAAATAAATCTACTAACCAAATTATTTGTTTGATTGAATACATTTTTAATATTCCTAAATCAAGTAATAATTTAGTAACTGCAAGCAAATGCATGAAAAATGGTTGAAAACAACAAGATCGTTTTCCATGTGTATAACAGTTTTAAAACCTTCAAACACTACATACTGCTGTAAAGTTCCTTGGCTTATAAGTAAATCAGCATTAACTGAAAAGATTCCAATTATCTCTGAAATTTCTTTAACCTCGCGCGAAAAATATTCACTTTTGTTCATTATTGTTTGTGTATCTGAGACTTATGCACGTGGGAACATAAATGAAACTAAAATATTTCCGCGTAAAAAAGCACTCAGCTTGAATACAGGTGCTTGCATTTTCCGTTAAAAGGGAAAAGTTTTAAATCAATGTATACATGCGTGCCCACGCAAATAAACCAAAACGTCCGGTTTTTTTATTTAAAATATTGTTTATAATTCAATAATAATAAAAAGAAACTAGAATACACAGAGATTCAAAATGATTGTCAATTCCGCTTCTATAGATAGTAACAGGGTGTAGGTATATGCCGCGTGTTTGTAATGAAGGTTTGAACTAAGTCAGTGTTGGAACACAAGAAAGTAAATGGATCTGTCATAAATAAGGAAAACGTAACCTATATTTGAACTCACATTATATAAACGACTATGGATTGGTGTTTCTGCTTGTAGAAATGAAATGTAGTTAATTTAACTTTACCAAATTATGATTTTACAATTCAGTACTAACTGGTGTTTAACTAAATTTATTTATTACTTTAAATTATAACATACAATTAGTATAATTATTAAGTGACAAAACTGCATCTCTCAGTTCTTCTATGGTATGCATGCGGTTTCTATAGATCCTATTTTTTAGATAGCCGAACATGAGTAATCTAATGGGGCTAGATCAGGCGATCTTGGTGGCCATCTTTGTGCTCTAACGAACCTGTCAGCAAGAAACTGTTGAAGATATTGGCAGGTTTGTCGAGCAGTATGTGCTGGAGCATTATCGTGCTGAAAATAACCTGCTTCAAGCTCATTTCTTGTAACTCTGCAATAAACAATTCCAACATCTATTGGTAACGTTGAGCTGTTTACAGTTTCCTCGAAGAAAAATTGGCCCTATTATTCGTTGCCTGGATATACTAACCAAACTCCAACTTTTCTGATGCAATTGCGTTTCTCGAAATTCGTGTGGATTTTCTGCAGACCAGATACGATAGTTTTGTGAATTGATATAGTCTGTTAGATAAAACCAGGCTTCATCCGAGAAAAATGATTTGTTTAGCAAGTCATCGTCCCTTAAATTGTTGTTAAACCAATGACAATATTCCAATCGCCTATCGTGATCTAATGGTAATAATTCTTGTACGTAGACCACTTTATAGGGATGAAAATGTAACTTTCTTTTGACCAGCTCATTACGCTGAAATGTATGATAAGCCTATTAAAATTATAAAATGTAATAACTATTTCACTTAATGTTAATATTGATTTTTACCTGTTTGTTGAGCTATTACCACAGATAAATTCCCTTATTTTCTTACAGTATTCAGAAATACTATTGTTGGTGATATTAGATGTAAAAATAAACGGTTTGAAAAAAATTATAAGATAAATAATCGAAAGATACTACAACACGCACGCCAATGTCGCTAAATGTGAAGAAAATTCATTTAATGTATGAAATTTGTAATGTAGCTAACTCGCTGATTAATTGGTAATAAGTATAGATAAATTTTCCGGAAAACAGTTTTTTTCTTACGACAATCATTTTGAATCACATGGTATGTTATTAAATATGTACATAATAATACAATATAAATATGTAATGTGTATTGTCTTACTCAAACAGAAGCTATAAAGACATTATAAAATATTAATCAAAACTAAGGTGCATTCCATTTAATTACGGTTACTTTTCGTCGAAAAGCATGTATTTAAGAAGAAAATAGTCTTCCGGCAAAACAGCACGCTACTTTCAATTAAAATAAACACTTTTCTGAGAAAAGGTATTCTTTTCGTTGAACATGATAAAAACCAAAAGTTATAAAACTTTTCATTTAATGCAATCTCTTTTCTCAGTGCAGTTGGCCATATTGCACATGTATTTCTTTACGTCGTACCTAAATTTTGTAGACAGCAGATTTAAATGGGTTTTAGCTAACAAAAATAAAATATAATTTCTAGTTAATTTTTTTTTCGTTAAATTAGTATTATTAGAGAATTTAGTTGACATCAGTTGGCAATATCGTAGTTCATATTTAAACACAATTTAAATTTTAGCGGAGTTTTTTAATACAAAATAAAATTCGACAGATTTGGCCAGGTTAGCCAATATTCTAATTTACTTTCTCCTATTGCAAAATCATTAATAAATTTGACATTCGACAGATTTCAAACCATAAGAAAACAAGTCAAGAATGCAATTCATTACTTTTATATAGACATCCCGCAGTTTATCGTATGACGGTTTAACATTTATATTCCTTATAAAAATTCGATAAAGATTACGTCTCGCACCTATAAAATATGCACGTTACAAAATAACATTCCCATTACTCGTCCGTACCTAAAAATACCCCAGTCATTCGTTACTTTATCGTCCAACGACGGAATATTTACAAATATCGTAATAACATAACGTATATTAGAAACCGGCTGTTTATCCGATCCACATTCCATTCTGAAATCTTTTTTTATGACCATGTGTATGTATGCACATTCGCTTTAGCGCTTTATACATCAGATGAATAAATATTACGAGCAATGATTAACTGACGTTGGAGTTACGGACGGATAGGGTGGTAGTGTAGTGTGTAATGTATATATATAGAATTGAGTAAAGTAAATGTTTCGTTAATGGCTCGAGAAATTGTGTCAGTATAACAGTACATAACAGGCAGCATTTATGTAGGTACATGTGTAAACAACTAAGTATATACCGTGGATTTGAGTATAAAAATAGCACCGTGAAAAGTGAGTCGTGCTTGTAGAAGAGAATTTACTACACTAAATAACACTTCCGTAAAGGATATTCACAATTTACGAGATTTCCTTAATGAATGCTGACGATCTTCACAAAGAATAATAAACTGCTGTAGTGTGTCACCCATCAATTGTTGCATCCGCAAAAGAAATTGATTTATTTACTCCAGAGAATTCGTTATTCAGCAACATTGGTTTTCATATTTTCACATTGTGAACTGAATTTTTTTTTGGGTGGTAGGATATGAAAACAATAATTAAATTTGAATTGATTCCTCCAAAGGTATTCCGCGTCCAAAACAACCTAAAAATAAACGTATTATTTTAATCCTAATCCCAATCTTATTATACTTACAACAAATTTCATTTCCATACCTTAGGCAAATTTTAGGGTTAGGAATTTTGTATAATCACTGAACAGTTTGCGACAACTGGTGGAAAAACTTTTATAAGGTGATACTACTTATGTTGTAGTCAATATGTATTTGCTGCACGAACCGAAATATTTTTTTTTATTATGCATGTGATTCAAAATGATTGTCCTAAGAAAAAAACTGTTTTCCGGAAATTTATCTATACTTATTACCAATTTAATGAGCGAAGTTAGCTACATACAATTTCATATATTAAATGAATTTTCTTGACATTTAGCGACATTGGCGTGCGTGTTGTAGTTATCTTTCGATTATTTATCTTATAATTTTTTTCAAATCGTTTATATTTACATCTAATATCACCAACAAACAGGTAAAAAATCAATATTAACATTAAGTGAAATAGTTTATTACATTTTATAATTTTATAGGCTTATCATACACTTCAGCGCAATGAGCTGTCAAAAGAAAGTTACATTTTTATCCCTATAAATTTCTACGGTACAGGAATTATTACCATTAGATCACGATAGACGATTGGAATATTGTCATTGGTTAATAACAATTTAAGGGTCGATGACTTCCTAAACAAATCATTTTTCTCGGATGAAGCCTGGTTTTATCTAACAAGCTATATCAATTCACAAAACTATCGTATCTGGTCTGCAGAAAATCCACAGGTATTTCGAGAACGCAATTGCATCCTGTAAAAGTTGGAGTTTGGTTAGCTATGTCCAGGCAACGAATAATAGGGCCAATTTTCTTCGAGGAAACTGTAACAGCCCAACGTTACCAACAGATGTTGGAATTGTTTATTGCGGAGTTACAAGAAAATGAGCTTGAAGCAGGTTATTTCAGCACGATAATGCTCCAGCACATACTGCTCGACAAACCTGCCAATATCTCCAACAGTTTTTTGCTGACAGGTTCGTTAGAGCACAAAGATGGCCACCAAGATCGCCTGATCTAACCCCATTAGATTACTTCATGTTCGGCTATCTAAAAAATAGGATCTATAGAAATCGCATGCATACCATAGAAGAACTGAGAGATGCAGTTTTGTCACTTAATAATTATACTAATTGTATGTTATAATTTAAAGTAATAAATAATTTAGTTAAACACCAGTTAGTACTGAACTGTAAAATCATAATTTAGTAAAGTTAAATTAATTACATTTCATTTTTACAAGCAGAAACACCAATCCATAGTCGTTTATATAATGCGAGTTCAAATATAGGTTACGTTTTCCTTATTTATGACAGATTCGTTTACTTTCTTATGTTCCAACACCGACTTAGTTCAAACCTTCATTACAAACACGCGGCATATACCTACACCCTGTTACTATCTATAGGAGCGGAATTGACAATCATTTTGAATCTCTGTGTACTTATGCTGTAGTCAATATGTATTTGCTGCACGAACCGAAATATTATTTTTTTTTTATTATAATTTGGAATATGCTCTTTCGTCCAGAGCAGATGATACATCCGACAGAAAACGGGATGCAACATCCGCATACGTTATTACTCGACAATGTGACGGTGTAAAGGCAAGTCGTTCACATAAATTATAAATAATAATGGTCCTAGAATAGATCCTTGCGGGATCCCCATATTGACTTCTGTGACGTTACTGATTCTATCATGGAGTACCACAAACTTTTCTTCGATTTTGGAATTTTGAAATTTAATTTTAACGGTGTTAATTTTTTTATAATGAATTTATATTGCAAAAAGTGGAATTACTGAACAAAAACGTATTTGTTATTTGTTAAGCGAACTCATTTAACTTACCTGAGATTATAATAACCTTATTTACGTCGTTTTTACACAATCTCACATTTCGAACATTTCATTAATAAAATCACTTTCGTCTGCACTTACATGTTTTCTTTATCGTACAAATTGATCATAATTAATGTGTACAAGAGTCTCATGCACGATATCATTGAAACTGGCCATTGTAAACATGCATATTGAAGAAGAGGACATTTTAAACGACAGTCTCCCATAGCATCTCCTCACGTACTGAAGTAATAAAGGGGTAACTAGCTATTCGTAATTTTTTAATTGAAGTAGAGGACATTTTAACAACAGTCTCCCATAGCATCTCCTCACGTACTGAAGTAATATATGGGGGTAACTAACTATTCGTAATAATAATAATAAATATGATTTACCTACAATATCTTCATGAAGAATTCCTATTAACAAATGGGCAATATAACGGCCACATTTATCCGTACTTTCATCTACCATGATATAAATAAAATTATTCCCTACCAATTGTTGAATTTCTGCTATTGTTTGCTGGTAACAAGATGTGACATAATTTTTTCGTAAGGTACTTTCGTCAGGTACATTATGTTTGCAATATTTTTGCAGAAATGATTTCAAATTAACATTGTTTAATCTTGCTAATGGTATGTTAATATAGACGAAATTAATGCGTTACACAGATCCGTATTATATTCTTCTTGTTCTGAGTTTCGTGAAGTTCATGCTACACATTGACGTATAGATTACTGCACATATGCGGATCGCTTTAGTTTTTCACATTTTCCAATATATGATGGAGTTTTAACGTGTTGATCAATCAGGTATTTTCTCTCAGAAGACACCTACAACAACAATTGTCATTTTATATCAAAAGTTAAAGAATTTAAAAACAATTGTAAAGCTTTTAGTAAAATTAAACTTACCAGTTTACTGCAGGCTCGACAAAATATTTTGTCGCCATCCTTTACCAGTTCAGGATATGGCTTAATCCATAAAAGAAATTTTGTTCGCTATACTCATTGTATGTACGCACAGTATTTATAAACGTAACACAATTACGTGCTGTTTCGCTCAAAGATATTCAATGAATGAATAGTTTATTTGGGAATTAATAATAATAAAACGTATTTACCACATTTACCCTTCTGTTAGGCGAAATTAAACACGTGCAGTTCTTGGAAAAAAGTATTAGAGAAACCAATGTAAAAGATTTATCTTTCTAAAAATTGTCGGTTGTCGATCTACATTAGGAATTACTAGGAATTTTTACTAAT
The DNA here is from genome assembly GCA_004143645.1 of Protaetia brevitarsis. NCBI lineage: Eukaryota > Metazoa > Arthropoda > Insecta > Coleoptera > Scarabaeidae > Protaetia > Protaetia brevitarsis. The sequence goes on along the minus strand of RXPK01004662.1, from coordinate 24,004 downwards.
AGAAAGATAAGAAAAAAGCTTAAATATGCAATACATGCAACTTTTGTAAAAATATGCATAAAAATGCCTAAATATGCAATATATGCAATCACTAATTAGCACTAATTAACATCAATTAGTGTAATACGTCTACATATAGACTATAATTAAAGATATGGAAAAAATAAAATATATGCACTTTGCATATAATCCGGTCTCTAATAATAAATATTTAAACATAAATATCTGACTTTAGACAAAGGCGATCGCGACTACATCGGTTTCGCGACGTTGCCAGATCAAGTGCATCGGAAATCGGTGAAGAGAGGCTTCGACTTCACCCTGATGGTGGTGGGAGAATCTGGGCTGGGGAAATCGACCTTGATCAACAGCCTCTTCTTGGGCGACTTGTACAAGAATCGAAAGATTTCTGACGTCAGCGAAAGGATACATAAAACGACCACCATCGAAAAGAAAACCATGGAGATTGAAGAGAGAGGGGTTAAATTGAGGTATATATATGATTCGTAGTACCTAATCCAGTTTCTTGAGGGGAAACTTTCCTTTATTCAATTAAAAGGTTGACGGTGATTGACACTCCAGGCTTTGGGGACGCGGTGAATTGCGAAGACAGTTGGAAGGTGTGCACAAACTATATCGACGAGCAATTTCGGCAGTATTTTACCGATGAGAGCGGCTTAAATAGGCGGAATATCCAGGATAATAGGGTACATTGTTGTTTATACTTCGTACCACCTTGGGGACATAGGTAGAGATCATCAAATTGATTTATTTGAAGATTTTCACTAATTTCCTTTTTAACTATGCTATTTCAGTTTGCGCCAAATGGATTTGGAACTCATGAAACGCCTACATAGGAAAGTCAATCTGGTTGTGGTTATAGCAAAAGCTGATACACTTACGACTTCTGAAGTTGTCAAATTAAAAAGGAATATTTTAAATGACATCAAGGATAATGATATACAAGTTAGTGTAAAAATTCTATTTCATAATGTTAAAAAATATTTCATAGAAGACTCTTACCTCGAAAGATAAAATAAATCACAATGAAAAATTAAGCTACCCGTAATTAAATTAAAAAAAAAAATGCTTTGTTCAGCCATCTATACATCTATATTGCTGTGGTTTGGCACCTGGAGTTTGTAAATTCAGTTATATTTTATTTATAGAGTTTTGTCTTTGTCAATGTGCTGGGAAAATTCTCTCAGAAATTAATATTTTATTTTTAAGTAAGATTTTTCTAATTGAATTGATTTGATTGTTTAATTTGTTTATTTAAATGTTCAGTTGGTTTTTAAAGTAATTTCACTCTGTAATATATTTTTATTTGATCATGTAGTTTGTGTCCTTCTTGGAAGAATTCTTCTTCTATGATCTTTGCATTTATGCGCTGCTTTGGCACGCATCTGTTTGTTATATGTATGCGATGTTTGGGCCCCTGAAGTTACTTGATATCTCAAAATCTATTAAAGATAGTATAGGGAATGCTCATATAAAGTGATAGGGATGATATTTACTTCCTAATTCCGAATTAAAATACAGGGTGTTCTACTTAAAAAAATTGAGTTTTCTGCATTTGAAAATATGTCACTTTGATCCTCAGTTTTGAACACCCTGTATGTTAGAATGTAAAGTGTGCTTACCGTTTCTTAGAGTTATATCTACATTCATAACATAGCAAATTTGGAGTCTCTACTTGCAGTATTAACCGAGATATGAATTTCTCAATGATGCAATGATTATGACTAAAAAAAAAGAAAAACTTAAATAACTCAAAAACAGCAACATGTAGCTATAGGAATAGCTAATGAAAACTGACGTATTTATAGTTGTAGAATCCAAAAAATGAATAAAAAATTATATCATTCTATTTAAAATAACAAAGTTGACATCCATTTCCGGTCAACCGGAAGTGATATTTTGGTTAAGATTTTGCATTTATAGTTCCATCGAACAGATAATGGTGCCAAAATCTCAAATATAAGTACATAATAGAACATCATAAACTTTTAATGAAACAGTTACGTGGAATACCCTGTATAATAATAGCCAAATTTAAATTTCCCGCCACTATTTTTAGTAAATTCGAGTATGTAAAAAAAAATAACGTCTCAAAAGCATTCAATTTTATAAATATACTTGTTTTGTCCACGTTTAAATTAATTTAGGTTGTTTTAAATTTTGAGACCACGTGGATTTTTGTGTAAAAAGGATTTTCTTCTAGAACAAATTAGTCTTTTGTTTGTTAAAGGATTTGCATTGTCCTTTTTAATTGTAGATTCATGCAGTTTTTATTTTCGACCAGAATCTTACATTCATGTTTTTGTTTCTGCATAATTGTAACTAAATGTTTTTTTTTCTTTTTTTTTTGTAATAATGAAATTAATGATTGTTAACGTCATTCAAAATTTCTGTTCTTTTATTTTTGATTCAACCATTTCAATCTTTGGGGATTTTAAAGAAAGTCAAATTTTCAAACGCCCGTATTTTATTTTTCACGATTAGTTCAATTGTGAGAATAACCCTGAGGTTATTCTGTTCTTTTGAGCCCTTTAATTTTTTTATCCACCGAGCTAGTAAATTTAAATTTTCATTTTTTTTTACTTTTCACTTTGCATTTATGCTGGTACCATCAGTACACAGCAGTATTTTCAAGAACTACGCAGTTAGGGTCGATAAAACATATTTCTATAGAAGCAGAATCAGGATAGTAGCTAATTGGCGGGAAATTTAAAATTGAAAAAATCTACTCACTCAAAAAGTTCGTTACAATTATCGATGTGTTACACATTATTATTTAGCATAGTTTTTAAGAAGAAAAACACATTAAAATGCTCTAAAACTACTATAATATAATAATAGTCAAATTTAAATTTCCCGCCACTATTTTTAGTAAATTCGAGTATGTAAAAAAAAATAACGTCTCAAAAGCATTCAATTTTATAAATATACTTGTTTTGTCCACGTTTAAATTAATTTAGGTTGTTTTAAATCTTGAGACCACGTGGATTTTTTGTGTAAAAAGAATTTTCTTCTAGAACAAATTAGTCTTTTGTTTGTTAAAGGATTTGCATTGTCCTTTTTAATTGTAGATTCATGCAGTTTTTATTTTCGACCAGAATCTTACATTCATGGTTTTGTTTCTGCATAATTGTAACTAAATGTTTTTTTTTCTTTTTTTTTTGTAATAATGAAATTAATGATTGTTAACGTCTTTCAAAATTTCTGTTCTTTTATTTATGATTCAACCATTTCAATCTTTGGGGATTTTAAAGAAAGTCAAATTTTCAACGTCCACATTATTTTTCACGATTAGTTCAATTGTGAGAATAACCCTGAGGTTATTCTGTTCTTTTGAGCCCTTTAATTTTTTTATCCACTGAGCTAGTAAATTTAAATTTTCATTTTTTTTTACTTTTCACTTTGCATTTATGCTGGTATCATCAGTACACAGCAGTATTTTCAAGAACTACGCAGTTAGGGTCGATAAAACATATTTCTGTAGAAGTAGAATCAGGATAGTAGCTAATTGGCGGGAAATTTAAAATTGAAAAAAATCTACTCACTCAAAAAGTTTGTTACAATTATCGATGTGTTACACATTATTATTTAGCATAGTTTTTAAGAAGAAAAACACATTAAAATGCTCTAAAACTACTATAGCTTAATAGTCAAATTTAAATTTCCCGCCACTATTTTTTTAGTGAATTCAAAGATGTAAGAAAAAATAACCTCTCAAAAGCATGGATGGTCGACAAAAAATAATTTACTATTAAGCATTATGTTCTCCTAACAATTGCATTTAATAAATCCTACTTTTTTTTTTTCAGTGTTTCCACGAAATTATTTATTTTAGGTTAAGCGAAAACTTTAAATTTAAATTTGACAGTATTTCATGTACATACAGTGAATTAAAAAATGAAAATTTATTCTACATACTTCAAATCTTCCTATATTGTATCAACAATATTCTAATAAATTCAATCTTCCAACTATACATGCAAATAATTACAACATATTTTTCAAGCAATTTCCTTATTCACAACAATACATTTTCAGATGTACGAATTCCCCGAATGTGGCAGCGATGAAGATGAGGATTTCAAGCAGCAAGACAGGGAGCTAAAAGCAAGCATACCTTTTGCGGTGGTCGGCAGCAATACCACCTTGGAAGTAGCTGGACGGAAAGTGAGAGGACGCCAATACCCTTGGGGTGTCGTAGATGGTACAACACAAAACAAAAACTAAGTATTTCGAAAGTTTCTTCGAAGTTGACCACATTTTTTTTCTTCGCAGTCGAAAATCCAAAACACAGCGACTTCATCAAACTACGCACAATGTTGATATCGACGCATATGCAGGATTTAAAAGATGTGACTGAAGATGTACACTACGAGAACTTCAGGGCACAATGTATTTCGCAAATCTCCCAACATGCTCTGAGAGAAAGGGGTATGTATATTTCTTTTAACACATAGCATAATTTTAAGATATTATAATAAATTTAGCGATATTTTTTTTAAATTGATAGTAGGCTGATACCTCGGCAATTAGTTTGACAGGTTGAGGTTATGAATGTAAACAAAAGCAAATACTTGTGCTTTAGGTTTGTTCGTTGGTGCTACACTTTCTACACTGACTCCTATTTAAAAAAGGACAGATGATTCACTCCTTATGTATCTGAGAAAGATAGAATATACACCAGTGTAATTGGTCAAACACCAAACCAATGAACAAATAGACTGAGTTATTTCCCAACAAATTGCGTGAATGGGTAACTTGAAAAGACAGCAGACTGCAAAAACATTCATGATTAAAGCATTCATTCATTAAAATAACTCATTCTTATCTAATTCTAATATAACTATTATTCCACAGGAAACTCAAAAGGGATTCTGTACCATACGATTCAGATATATCCGAGACTGATAGGCTATTATTAGAAAAAGATAACGAGGTAATATTTTTTTTCTAGATACCTGAAGGATCAAATAATATTTCAATAATTTGTCTTATGAAAACGTTTAGATTCGCCGAATGCAAGACATGCTCCGACAGATGCAGGAGAAACTGAAAGATTCGGCAGCTGACAACAAGAAGCACGACAGTATTATCGATGTTTAAAAATTTACGAATATTCAACGGAACCCCGCATGCGTATGATGTGTAAACCCCCTTTTTAATGATTCTCCCTTTCTTAGAATGTCGTTGATGTTACCAAAGAAAATGTAGTTCAAAAGATTTTTCATATATTTATATTATGATGAATAAACGAATTTTTTTTTAATTTTATTATCATGAACATAATAATATTATAATGATAATAATTGATATATTTAATTTATATGTTACTATTTAAAATAATAAAAAAAGAAATGTGAATGGAACAATAATAAAATTATTGTATATTACCTACAGTCTTGATTTATTTAAAAAAAAAATACTAACCTGGTTCCAAAGTCCTCAGTTTTGATTCAAATAGTTGATGTAGCAGAAAAACAGCTGTTGAGTAAACTAGTTTCAATCAATTTCTTCGTAAATGAATTTTCCCAATGGTAAAAAATGTAAAAATGAAAGAGAATGATAAAAAACATAACCAGCAAACACTATCACAATTGCAAACAACGATTTTCCGTTCATCTTTATACGAAATTAAAAACAAATATGTTGCAAAGACAATAAAGCGCACGATAATCCTTTACAAATTATTTTTTTAGGCAATTTTTCAGTGTTTGAAAACAATTATTTTTAGTTTCTCGGACTACCACCAACTAAACAGTCTGGTAAACATAAATTTGAAATTGTACGTAAACATACATAACTAAATGTCGTATTACAGGGTTAATAAATTAAAAAAGAAATATTTATTATCTTTTTTTTTAGAAAAATTATATTACATAAAATGCGAATTAAAAAAAGAAATATTAAAACTTTTATAATTAAATATTTATGCAGATGGCGCCATCTATTTTAAAGTAGAAAAATGCAGTTATTTCCTGTATACTAGGTTGCCTATATTACTCATAAATTAAATTGAATATATTTTTTTTTTTAAATTTTCATTAATTAAAAGGATTAAATGAAAAATTAGACGCCGTTTCTATTCTAAATAATTTTACTTGGTTTGAAATATATATTCATTCCAAATAATGTAAATCATTTAAAAGGTAAAAAAAAATGTTGGTTTCAGTATTTTCTAGATTTTTGTTTAAAAGAAGCTGCATAAATCAATGCAAGACTGTATTGTAATTTGAGTAATTTTAATAAATATAATTATATATCTAGAAAGCGATATCTCTATAAAAGTACGATTGCCCGTGTTATACATATATAAATAAAATTGAAATCTGTTGAATTAATGTGTTTCTTCTTTTCTTTTTTTTACTTCAAATAAAGTAAAAATTATTAACATTTTGGTATTAGAAATTTTATTTATTGTTCAAATTTATTTGAAATTAACAAAAGGTCAGAATTTTAATAAATCTTTTAAGAAGCGCCATCTATATTAAAATAGATATACTGCCAATACATTTCCAGTAAATGTCTATTAGGTTGTCTATATTAAAGCTGTTTGTTTAAAACTAAAAAATGTTTAAATGTCGCTTTAATATGGTATAAAAATTAATTTTGTGAAACGTATTTATATTATTTGGTTTTTCAAATATTTACCTACCTTTTGCATATCTAAATAAATACTAGAGGGAAGAGGAAAGATTGGTTTGAAAAATAATTTAGTTTTATTTTTAGATCATGCATTTCACAATTTTTTCTTGATTTAAATTAATACAAGCTTGAAAGGGGGCAGGCTTAAAAGAAGACGCAGCAAGGCGAGGTAAATTGGAATGAGTCTTTTTCCTGGGGTGAGACCCGAAATTGTTTAGATGATTTTTTTAGAAAACATGGGCAGAGGGGGCTGTGAATGTAGTTTAAAGATTTTTTTTGTACAACATTAAGGGAGCTCACTAGTGCTATGTATTAAAATTAAAAAAAAAAATAAAGTGTTCATTCAAAAGAATTAAACTAATTTTTTTTTTAATTTGTATTGATTTTTTTGAAATTTTATTTTTTTTTAACTGTAATTTTTTGTATTATTTTTCTTTTTAGGTTTTAAGATCGGGGAGATTCAGTAAAAAAAATAAGTTCTCAATTGCATTTTTATTTCTTATTTCTGCTGTTTAATATTTTTTTTTTAATTTAAATTTAAGTAAATTGAAATATTTTTATTTTTTTTGAAAAAAAAAATAGCTGTGGGGGCTAATAAAGGACTAAATTCATTTTTTACGTCAAATAATTTGTATTGCAATTTTGAAATTTAAATAAATTCCATTTCATTTAAATATTTTTAACTTGTATCCTATTTCCTTAATTAAAAAAAAATAATAATAAAATAACTGCAGGAGCTAATAAAAGATTAAACTCATTTATCATTTAAAATAATTTGAATTACAATTTTTAAAATTAAATTAAATTAATTAAAATATACAATACATATATAACTAATACAAACTAAACAAAAAACAACTAATAAAGCCAATAAAGAATTTAAACATAATTTTTATTTATAATAATTCGAATCGAAATCTTCAAATTGATATAAATTTAAAAATTTGAACAAAATTCATTCAATTTAAATATTTTTAACATTTATTCTATTTTCTTAATTTTTTTTGTGAAAAAAAAAAATACCTCTTCGGAAACTAATAAAACTCGTTTTTTATTTAAAATAATTTTATTTCTTCGCAAAATATTAATTAAAATTATTTAAAATCCAAATTTAAACCAAAAAATAAAATTCTATATCTACAAAATATTGCGCAGTTTTAATGAATTTTATAGGAATTAATTAATATTTAAATTACATAATTTCATTTAATTTTAATATTAATATAACTTTTATTCCATTTTCTTAATTTTTGAAAAAAAATATCTTTGCGGAAGCTAATAAGGAATTAACTCATTTTTTTTTTAATTTAAAATAAAATTTATTTATTCGTTGATTAAAATTATTTAAAGCGCAAAAATAATAATAAAAAAAAATAAAATTCTATGTCTACAAAATATTCCTCAGTTTTAACATATTTTATAGGAATTAATTAACCAATTAATATTTAAATTACATAAATACTGTCAATTAATAAAAACTTATTAAATAAAAAATTAAAAATTAAAATATAGGAAAATTAAAAATTATCAAACAGCCTTTTTAAAAATCATTTTATCTCCGTTTTAAGCGTATCCCAGATTCGAACACCCGGCCGATCTGAAGCACCTTCCCTTCTGCAAGGTATTCAAATGACTATCAGAATGTATCAGTCTTTTCTCCTCGATATTTCTTTGCGAATCGCACTTATTCTCAAAGTATCGGCAGATCTGCCTGACTCCAGCGCTACTTGCGCTGTGTAAATCGTGCAACGATCTAGCACGTTTCGCTCCCACATCCATCTTCAGGTGTACATCTTCAGCGCTTCGCACTTTTCGTCCTAATCTGCAACAGGGTTTCGAACAGTAGAAGTTTCTCTTTAACCGGGACGTAATTGTCCTGATTTTGACACTTCTTAAACAGAATTTCTATAGCCTTTTCATCGTTTTTAGCGATTGCAACACTCGCAGAATCGACCTGATCGAAACTGACGACTAATTGAGCTTATCTAAGATATAATTCTTATTGATGTCCTCATGGAAACGGTTTTTGACTTCGTCTTTGGGTACCGAATTGCAAGAACGGCTCCTGGCACGCATAACCACCCTATTCTCGTTGTTACGTTGGTAGATTTGCGATCTCTGTGTCGTATAAGCGATTCCGTTGCGTAAGGTGCTCCGTTTCGGTCTAGATGGCGCTTCGGACGATGGATCTTTAACGATACCGGTAAAAGATGGCGCTGTATGTGACGTGGTTCCTTCGTTCGCGTTGTTAATAGAGATGGCGCTGTTTGTGCTGAGCGGGGAATCGGCTATTATACAATTGTAGTTGTAATCGCGTTGCTTCTCGTTGAGCGATTTTGAATTGCCCGCCACTGTTAGGATGTCGAAATATTTTACATCTTCTAAGGGCGTTTGGCGGATCAGTTCGATTGCTATGGATTTTACCCACAAATCGAAGCTTTTTTCATTGGGTGTCTGTAATTTAAATAAAATACCGATATAATAAAATTCATTAAACATGTTTAACACAATTTTATTATTAATGTATGTCTTAAAGTTTGTTTTACTACTTCCCAGTAAACCAAATTCAAATTTCCCTCAATTATTTTTAGTAACTTCAACAATAAAGCACTAAATTACCTACGATTTTGTATTACATTAGCAGTTATTTGAATACCTTCAAGTTGAAGTTACTAAAAATAATTGCGGGAAATTTGAATTTGGTTTACTGGGTTGGGTTTCAATTCAGACATCCTTAGAAAATAAATTTCGATATACTGACTGAGTGTTTGTATAAAAACAGTGTGGGAGAGAAAAAATAATTTCTCTAGTTTTCTAGACTTTGTATATATTTTACTTTATCAAAGATTTCTATAATCACATTCCATTTTTTCAGTCACGCATGCTGTCTACATTAAAAAGTATTGTTTCGAATACATTTTTTTTTTTGTGTGGATTGCAAAAATATCTTTTTTAACCACACAGAAGAATTGGATTTGAAATGTTGGAATGGAGGATAACCCTTTCTTTTCAATTTTTTTTTGGGTTTTTACTGGGATTAGTAATTTTCATGAAGAGACCATTAAAATATATTTGCATTCACAAAATTGCATCAGAATTTAATTTACGTTGAATTGGATCAACACTATTAACACACAAATCGAGTTAACATAAGTATTTACCAAAAAGAATAAAACAGTTGCTAACTTCTAACAAATTAAATATTTTTTTAACAATAAAATTACTTTTATTAAGTATTTTTTCCTCATGGGGGTAGCATCCATTTGCAGATGATTTTTATTTAAATATTCAGCGCACACATTCCAAATAATTTAAAATAAATAAAATAAATATTTTTGGTGGGGGTACACTAAAAAACAAACAATTTAAATTTTTAGATTATTTAATAAATATATAAAAACTATTGTAAAATATGTGATAAAAATTTTTTAGAATTAAATTTTCGGAATCAAAATTTTATTATTATAAGAAATAAAGCAATTTTTAATAAACTAAAAATTTTTTTTTTAATAATAGTATTATTTTTGGTCTTCACGGGGGTGCCCTTTTTCAGATATGATTTTTTCTTAAATATTTAGAGCACACGTTCGAAATAATTTAAAATAAATAATATTTTGTGATGGGGCGCACTGAAAAAATGTAATTTAATTTTTAAGTTATTGAACTGTATAATAAATACATAAAAAAACTACTGTAGAACAATGTATATATAGGCAATAGTTATTTTTATATTATTATTTATTATTTAAAATTTTTAAATAATAATTAATTAATAATAATTAAATAAAATTAAAAATAATAAATAAATAAATAAAAATAATTAATTAATTTTAATGATTCTTTAAAAAAGAGTCCCCTTTTTCAGATATGATTTTTAGAGCACACATTCGAAATAATTTAAAATAAATAATGTTTTTGCTGGGGCCGGATTAAAAAATATTGATTTAATTTTTATATTATTTTTGTGTAAGAAATATATAAAAACTATTTTAAGACTCGTGATCAACCAGCATGCCAATGAATTTGTTTCCGAACAGATCGACAGAAAGTAAGGTTGAACGATATGACATGCAACTAAATCAGTTGGGGAAGTTTTTTTTAGAATTAAATTTTAAAAAACAAAAACCTCAAAATAATAATTTTTGATACTTTTTTTAATATTTTTTTTTTAAATATTTTCTCTTTCTTCACGGCAGCAAAATAATTCAAAATAAATCTAATTTTTGATGAAGAAGAAATAAAAAAAAATAATTTAATTTTTAGATTATTGATTGAACTGTAATAAATACTGAGAAAAATGAAAAAAATATTTGGAGATGTGTGACCGATCTAAATACCCACGACAAACTTAATTCCCAATGGATCGAAAGAATATAAGATTGAATAAATGATGTGACATCCAAGTATTTTGAAAAGTTTTTTAGAAATAAATTTTACGAAGTAAAAGCCATAATAATCTCTAATAAATGTCATGCCTTTTTTTCACATGTATCTAGTCAAGTTATTACATTAATGTCAAAAAAAAAAATGTAAATATAATAATGTAAATCGAAAATGAGCTGTTTTCTTGTTAAATTCAATTCAAGGTATTTTAAAAGTTATTCCGTTTTAAAAGTTTTCAAATGAAAGCCTTGTATATTCGATTAAGGAATGATAGTTCTATGATTGCAACAGCACTCTCTGATGATGGGATTGACAAATTGCATAAGCAGAAGATGTGCATATTTAATACCTATAAGTATAGGAAATATTTGAATTTCAAATAGTTTAGTTGTGGGTTGATTTTCTCAACAAAGAGATGAGTCACCATATTAAAAACTACTAAAGTTAAATATTAAAACAAAAATTGATATGCACATCTTTTAAACATTCAAGGATGATTGTAAATTAAATAATTTCAACATATTTTTTCTTCATTACTATCATTAAAACGTAATTATATTTTCCGTTCATTAAATACGATAAGGAATTAATATTAAAATTTGCTCATTACACCATGAATCATTCATTTCGTTTTAATTACCTCCGAAATAATCTATTTCCTTACCTGTATAGTCAGCATCACGTTCTGGCCTTTGATCAGCGACAAACTATTCGGCAACTTCCCTGCCGACAAACTTAACCTTCTCAGCGGAATCTTGACGCTCCCAAATTTGGTTTCTCCGTGCACATTGCCTATCAAGAGTTGACCAGCCCGTATGCTAACCCTCCTGGGCCACCATTGAGATTCGTTGCCGAATCTCACGAAGAGATCGCCTGAAAATTCCAAAAGTAATCGATGTTTTAGCGTGATAGTCTTAAAAGTCATTGTTATACGTTAAAATGTCTGCACCTTTTAAAGAGATATGGGGGATTTTTGGCGCCGAAGCAATAACGATTCACTTTAAACTGGCATTTTAGATAATGCAGACTATATATTTGAAAACACCAGTAGAGTAAATGCACGGTCAACCTTTCTACTTATACAAATAGCAATAAATTGAAGTTAGAAGATAAAAATTGTCTCCGCGCTAAAGCAAACTTGTCCTTTCTGTAATCTTGTATCGTTTTACAACGCAGGAGGAACCTTTTCACGGAATTAGGATTACCGGAAATTCTGTTTGTATGCTTTACATTGTAAAGTACTTAAATAAATGTTTCCGGTAATTTTTTTTTTTTTTTGGACCAAACGCTTCTATTACTTACAAATGTTATTCCGTATAGAGTGTAAGATATTTCGTATACAATGAATTGACTGCAATCTATATTGGGTAATCTATCTCTTGCGTATATTTCTTTACATTTCTTGTTTGTAACTCACTAATATTGTACTCATATTTCATGTAGCAATCATACAATTATAATAACACCTAATGGATACGGTTGAAAGACCAAGTGAAACTGCTTTATATTTTAGTTTTACAAAGCTTTAATTAATTAAGTTCAGTGTATTTATGTTATTTATATACATAAACTATTCACAATTTTCCATAATAGCGATATAGCAAATAATAACTTTTATTATAATGCAATATAAACTGCATTAAAAAATAAAGTATTATACACTGAGAGAAATGAAATGGTTATTTCAACATTTTTCGTAGTGTCACGAATTTGAGCATTGATTTAACCACATGTTGCATTTAAGTGAATCATATGCACCTATTTGAAACAAACATATTTATATTGTTGCACACTTTAGAGTTAATTTAACTAGATTATAGTGTTCAGGCGTAACCAATATTTTTTCTTGTTGGTTTAATCCCACAAATTGTCGATTTGACATTTGAAAAAGGTGTTCTTTAAATATTTACTATCGGTGTTAAATCAATGAAATGTAATATTTAATACTATTACATATAGGTGATCGCACATGCGTATAGTCAGTCAGTATCCAACCTCCGTAGCAATAAGACCTATGTTTGTGAGTTTCTGTAACATTAATATTGAATAATAAAGATAATCAAAACCCATCGCGCAGTAGTATATATATATATATATATTTAACATGGTGCAATCAGAATAAAAAACAAACAAAATACAAAAAAATCAGTGAAAGGAAGAAAAATTGCAACAAATTATAAAAAAAAGTGCCAGAAAGGAACAAAACAAAATGGAGAATATATCTCAACCCGACAAGATGAAAATGGAGGGCGACCTAGCAAAAAATTGGAGGCAATTCAAAGAAGATTGGGAATTATATTCTACCGCGAGTGGTTGCAGTGGGAAAACAGCCGAAATACAAGCAGCGACGCTGTTACATTGTATAGGAAAGGAAGTTCGTGAAATTTTAAATAATATTGAAATTACGCTGGAAAACACATCGATCTCCAGCTGGATGCAGGAGCAAGACAGAAGACACATTTCACCCAAGGGACGCACAAGGATGGAAGATCATTGGAAAGAGGTGTCCGGCAAATTCAAATAAGATCGTTTGTAACGGATTCGAACAATTCTAGAACAGGTCGGTGTGCACGTTGTAATTTTACGCATGCGCAAAACAGTTGTCCAGCTTATGGTAAAATATGTGATAAATGTAATCGTAAAAATCATTTTGCCTCTAATTGTTTAAGTAAATGGATTAATATGATAAAAACCAATTCCGTTGAAAATAATGATTATTTGGTGGGTAGTATTAGGAAATCGGTAAATGCTGATAACGAATTTTTGTTAAATGTTGTTATTAATGATTTATTATGAAACGTTAAATTGTACTTTCCTTTCAAATTTATGAATAAAACCTTTATAATTTTTTACTTATGTTATTAAGCTAATATAAGTTTAATATATAATGCCGTAAATATTTTTCTTCTATTACCTACTCTAGTCTTCCTAATTAGGCAATATATAGCTATGCGTTGCTATCAATGGACTAATTGCTAAATGTGCGGGCGGATTTTTAATTTCATCGATAGATCCATCGATTACAGTATATCTCTGTTTAATACATTAATGATACAGTAATTGATGGATCCATCGATGAAATTAAAAACTCGCCTGATCAGTAACGTGATTTTAAGCAAAATGGAAAATGGTTCCACTAACAAGAAAATCTTTTTCGTATAACCACCTAAAGGTGTTGAATTACATGCAAATAGTCATTCGATGAATACTACAGGTAGGTTAAATGAAACAATAAGTTTTGAATCAATATTTTATAGTGCTAAACCAATATTATAAAATTATAGAGACAATTATTACTTCGTGTGTCTACAACAAGTAACTGTGTTGGGATAATGTTGGTGTATTATTCAATTAGCAGGTAGAAATTGTTAATGGAAAATTAAGTACATGTTCACAGAATCACGCGTATATAGTCTGTTTCTTATAACATTTATTATTATTCAGTTAACTAACGCAATTTAACATTTTTTTACGTATTGCATTAACACTAAAATATCATTGCTCATATTGAAAAAGAAAAAAGTGTTCAATACACCATTTTATTAGTTAATACAACACTTTTTTTCTTTCGGTGTAAATAATAACTTTTATTACAATGCAATATAAACTGCATTAAAAAATAAAGCATTATACGAATTTATAATTTGATATCCCGAAAACGAGATCTATAACGAAACACGTAAACAGAACGATTTAGAATGACGCAATCCAAATTGAAATAAGTTATAGGTTCCAATAAGTATGCCTCTGTGTCTTGTATCACGTATGTACAAGGTCACTAAAGACCCAACCCTGACCATGATTTCGTATTTTCAAGGTCCTATAGGAAGGTATGTGTGTTTTACATATACAAAATAGCGTTAACTTGATTTTGCTTTCCGAAAAAAAAAAAAACGCTTTATTATTCATTCTTCAAATCATGGATAAAAATCGAATTCTAAATAAAAAGCTTTCCTATAACGTCATAAAAATTCCGGAAGTATTTATATGGTACGCAAGTATCACATAATTAGAATTTTGACGCCTATATACACATGTAACTAACTACGTACTAAATATGTGGTTATACGCACAAAATATATAGCTTCAGGCCATACGCGATAATGAATCGAGACAACCAAAAGTAATATCAGATTAGTTTCGTAACAAGAAAAAAAAAAAAAAAAAAACTTGCTTTGGTTTTGATTGACACGCGTATGAAATAGACACAAGTCTAAATCAACTTCTTTTACGTAATAACTGGAATTGAAAAGTGAACGCGAAAAAATAAACTCTACAAATCGACTGTCTGCACTGTCACAAATATATCGTAAAATAATTGCTCCTCCAGCGGTAAAAACAATGCCCGTTGTTACTGCAAACCGTAAGCAAGCAGTTCCGCAAAATTTAAGCAGAACTAACTTCAATTGTCTACGCGGTGTTTTAATAACGTTTCCTATACAAGTACGATATAATAATTGAAACTGTACGGTAAATTGGATGAAAGTTGTATACCCTAAGTATAGTGTGTGTACACATCAGGTGAAATTTGAAAGAAACAGAGCGGGTTAATCATTATGTAGTGTACTTTTATACAGTCAAAATCTGGAAACACTTATAAAATCTATATATACATTTATACCTATCCTGTGTTTATTTAAGTATTGATATATTTACAATTCTTCTAGATATTAATCTAACTAGATTCAATTCTAATTCACTGGAAGAAGTTGTAAAAATACATCACTTGTAATGTACACTTCTCACAGAAAAAATCGGGATACCAGTAAATGTGAATTTTAAAATTTCTTCGGTGCAAGTGCAGCTTTCAGAGGATATATGCACTTATCAAAGCCATAAATCACTTTTTTGTGTGTATTATTGCGATCAAAGGTAAAGACTAAAAATTTAAACAGAAATATAAATATATATATATAGAGAAAAAGGTTTATACATTAAATAAACACATTGGAATTTCGATGGCGGTGTTTCCTTAGAAATACCGAATACGGAAATATTAATGCAAAAAAATATATATAACAACTAAAAGGCCTCTTGAGTACTCGGCACGATTTAGAAATACACATATATGTATTTAACTTGTTTGATGTTATGTAGAGATAATTCTTTTTTTAAGAAAACATATGGCAATGGGATTTTAAAATTATATTACCTATTACTATGATATTAGTTACTTAATTATGATTTATGCCCGCAAGTAATACTTTAGCAATAGACAATATGTCAATCAGCCTCCTGAGTTTTTGAACAATGTGATTTTCACATTGATTAATTACACTATTATTGATGTATTCATTATTGTTGTTGTTTAGTATTTTAAATATTGTATTACTACAAAATATTTTTCTATGTATTAAAAAATTACCAAAAACAGTTTAAGATTATTTACAAAATTTTTAGAACAATTAATTTCGCAAAGAAATTATTTATTTTATGAACCCTCCGTTTATCGTATTTTCAAGAAATATATCTTGACTATCGCCGGTGTAATCCAATGTCGTTCTATTTTATTGAAATATAGCCAACACTTTTGGTCTGTAGCACAGCTTCAGGCAGTAGCAACGAAAAAGTATTAAATGTATCAAATTCAAAAATAAATATTTTAGCACTAACTGAGATTGACGAACAATATGCTTTCTTACAATGTTTGTTATGTATTATAAATCCAATAATATTTAAATAATTGTTAATAAACCTGTGCTACATAAAGACAGTCTGTAAAGAGACCCAGTGTTGGCTATATTTCAAGAAAATAGATCAACGACGTCTGATTACACAGGCGATAGCTAAGATATACATAATTCCTGAAAATACAATAAACGGAGGGTTCATAAAATAAATAATTTCTTGCGAACTTAATTGCTTTATTTAAAGAATTTTATAAATAATCTTAAACCTGGTTTTGGTAATTTTTTATAGATAGAAGAAAACTTTATAGTAATACAATATTTAAGAATATTAAACAACAATAGTAATTAATACATCAATAATAGCGTAATCAATAAATCTGTCAAAATCACATTATCCCAAAACTGAGGAGGCTGACTGACATATTATCTATTGCTAAACTAATACTCCCGAGCATAAATCCAAATAATTAACTAATATCAAAACAGCACTAACGAGTAACATAATATTAAATAATAAAACCCCATCACCACATGTTTTCTTAAAAAAGAATTATCTCTACATAACATCAAACAAGTTAAATACATATATATTTCTAAATGAAGCCGTCTATTCAAGAGTTCTTTTTGTTGTTATGTATTTTTTTTATTGGTATTTCTAAAGGAAACGCCGCCACCGAAACTCCGATTTGTTTATTCTATACATACACCTTTTTCTCTCTATATATTTATTTTTCTGTTTAAATTTCTAGTCGTTACCTTTGATCGCAGTAATATACATAATTAAGTGATTTATGGCTATGATAAGTCAATACGTCCTCCGAAAGTTGCATTTACAATCAAGAAATTTTAAAATTCTGAATTGCTGATGTCCCGATTTTTCCTGTGAGAAGTGTACCATGTATTCAAATACTTTCCTGATTAGAGTAAATTATTTTTCCAGCAAATTCTTCAATAAGATTGGCGACACTACTCTTAAATTATAATTCAAATTGTGACAGCTGTCAGTGACAAACCACAACACAAAAAATTTATTACCGAAAGTTACTTTAGAACTGATCTAAAATTAGATATTGAAAAATGGGTATATTTCAATAATCAGTGTATGCAGAGAATTTCTCTTAACAATTTCCTAATATGGCAGTTACTTAAGCGCAGCTTTTAAGTCATGTTCATGCTTGTATTGACAAATATTGTGCATGTGGGACAGTAACTCGTAAACCTGGCTGTGGTGCACATAAAAGACAAACTGCAAATTGCGTAGAGGTTTCGACGTCGAATGAGATAATTCCACTTAAAGAATTAATTCCTGTTTACAGTAGTACCTTACATAAAATAGTTACACTCATCCGTTTAATCTAATACATGATTTAACTTGTTTTGGTTTTTTTCATTACTTTTTAAATTCACCCCTGCAGTTTTAAAAACAATTAATGAATCTTGTTGCAACTGTGTAAAAGGTAAGGTTAGTGGCCGCCACAAGATTTACATACTTTATTATATATTCAATGTTAGGTTTAAGTGAAATAACCGTGCAGGCATTCATGCTATTGTGGCCATTTGCTTCTTGCAAGATAAATTCTGATGTTTAACGATGGGTCGCAAGTTTCTATGAATAAATGTATTATATACCAATAGGACAAGAATTAAGAAAGTACATGATGAATAAGAAGAACTGTTAGTGTTGTGCAGAGATTCCTAGGTCATTTAAATCAATTTAATTCCTAGATTACTCATTTTTAAACTGCATCGCTATTTAGCAACAATAACTAGCTTAATTCATTTTATGTTCACTTTTTAAAATAATGTGATTTTATCTTAACTGCATTATACTAGTATAAATTTTATTCTCGACATTTCACTTATTTATCACTTTATAGACAACTCGATGTTATTTAGTCTACGTCTGAAAACTCTATCCACTTGTACACTCGCGGACATCATTGCTGACAAACGAAATCAATAAAGGAACAGTCTTTGTTACTGATTAACTCTTGAAACCTAATTATAAAGTTGGTTTGGGAATTTGAAAATCTACAATAAACCCTTCTTACGGAAGTCCTTGCATTTTTTATTAATTTTATTTTGAGAAAGAACCACAACATATCTATTTCTGGAAGAATATTTTATGTTTATAAAAATTATATAAATAAAATTTATGTTTCACAAAAAGTTAAAGATGTGAACTCAATTATTGTAACAAAACACTTGCAAACTATGTGTAGCACTTAATCAAACCATTATTTTACTAGAATTCGTGTTTTTTCTATTACTATAAGCCGTTCAGAAATAATTGCAATAAAATCACAATAAAAAAACGCGTAAATTTGTGTGAAAAACACATTTGAAATTCCGGCAACAGCTTTACAAGATGGTAGCTAGGCTTGAAGGTCATTGAAAATGGAGCACAAAAGAACAAAATTTTGTAGCTCATTCTTATTGTTGTAGTGTTATCTTTTTAACTCACAATCAATGTTTTTTTGTACACATTTTAGAACATACAAACTGTCAAAATACATGAGTGTGCACAGACAGCGTAACCAACGATTTTAAAAAAAAAACAATGGTCCACTCTATCAGGAATGACGCATAACCATATCGCATTACAACAATTCCCAATTTTTAAACCCATATAAATATAGAATGGTCATTCGATTTCTCACAATTTTCTAAATCTGTATCGACACTTTTCTTTTATCTCTGACCCGACATAATCTGCGAGCAAGTTTTTCATGCCATTACGTTTACATTCAGGAATGTCTAATACATTCCTTCATAACATGTGTGTACCCAAACATTTCATTACAGGCGAGATTGTATAAGTTACCGTGACAATACAGCAACTTTATTTGATGGCAGTTCGCATACAGTTGTAACGAAGAAGAAAGAAGAAACTAGAAAATTGTGCATACAAATTCTGATTAATATTTTAATCTTTACTTTAACGCGTTCGTTCTGATACTGTTTGGAAATGATGTGAACAATACTTTAACAGCGTATTGTGTTACATACTATTAATCTCCTGGATGAAAAAAAAAAACTTCTGATCTAATCCTTTCCGATGGCTTTTTCAAGGTAATTTTGCGGTCTACTGAGTGGTTATATACCGTCTTTTTAGTGTAATATATGCGGTATTGGATAGCACGCTAAGAGCTAAGAGATTTTATAACATGAAGTTAGGTTTATTCTGTACCATATTGTCTTAGTTTGGTTTGTAAGTCAGTTATATGTATACAAAGCACCCCTTACCTTCCTAATTCTCGCACAATTTGTGATCTATACCAACATATTTCTCTCGTTCAATATTCTAATTATAATCGGCAACTTATGTCGTAATTCAGTGCGAGGGTTGTGTAGCAAAATTTTGTTGGAGAAATTCCTCTAATGCTATGAATACCTTGAGCAACAACTTTATTAGCCGCGATTTTTTGGTTATCTGTTTTTCGTTAATTTTCAACATTTCCGGTTAAGTTAAACCTTTCAAATACTTGAAGCAGTTTTCTATGCAATTGTTAAGTACTTTCCTTTTCTAACTGTCAAAATGGTTTTATAAACCAATTAAAATCGAAATAATTAGTAAAGAAAATCTCTAGATGTCATGTATGTATGTATGTTTGTATCTATATATACATCTCCTATGAACATAATACTGTTAATATGTTAGTACATATGTGTATTGTATGTGTACCCCAGTAATTGATTAAAGATGCCCCTTTTTTGTACACATACAACATTCAACAATTTTATTATGCCGTGGCGAGGAATGATGTCATTTGGCTATGTCGTTTGAGCCAATTAAATAGTTCCAAGAAGATAATCTCTTATTATATCGCTGTACAGTGCATTTTTGCGATGAATGAAAGTTCTCAATGAATTTATTTTTTTTTTTTCGGTCACATTCCGGTTAACATGAAATATAAATGTGTTTTTTTTTTTATTCCAACAACTAGCATTTGCTACTTCTCTCACAATATTCTGAAAGTACTTTATACCCTGTTCTGTAACAACACTAAAGCGATAAAGTTTGCAACTTGATTCTCATCAGCTATACTGTATTCTGTTTATTTTCCTTGTTTGCTCTACTTATCTATTGTTGACAATGTGATTGCTCTCCGAGAATTAATGCCACCTTTAAATTATGATGAGTTAAATATATTACAGGGAAAATATATATATTTAGGCAAATGTATGGGGACCTAATATCTGTATGTTTTTTAGTATGATTTTCAATACAATTTCTCTCTTTTTTTACTTACGTATATCAATAGTGGTTTTTATTAAGTACAAGGAACGATTTTTTGGTGGTAAATTTTTCATTTAAGTGTGTGGATTTAGTACACTGAGAGAAATGAATGTTATTTCAACATTTTCATAGTGTCACGAATTGAGCATTGATTAACCATGTTTGCATTTTAAGTGAATCATATGCACTATTTGAAACAAACATATTTATGTTGTTGCACACTTTAGAGTTAATTTAACAGATTTTAGTGTTTTGGCGTAACCAATATTTTATTTTGTTGTTTATCCCATAATTGTCGATTTGACATTTGAAAAGTGTGTTCTTTAAATATTGGCTATTCTGTGTTTAACTCAATGAAATGTAATAGTTTAATACTACTTACATATAGGTGATCGCACATTGCGTATAGTCAGTTAGTACTCTAACCTCCAGTAGCAATAAGACCTATGTTTGTAAGTTTCTGTAACATTAATATTGAATAATACAGATAATCAAACCCATCGCATAGTATATATATATAACATGGCGCAGTCGAATAAAAAACAAAACAAAATACAAAAAAAAAACAGTGAAGGAAGAAAAAGTGCAACCAATTTATAAAAAAAAGTGTCAGAAAGAACAAAACAAAAATGAGAATATATCTCAACCCGAGAAGATGAAAATGGAGGGCGAGCTTAGCAAAAAAATTGGAGCAATTTCAAAGAAGATTGGAATTGATATTCTACCGCGAGTTGGTTGCAGTGGGAAAACAGCGAAATACAAGCAGCGACGCTGTTACATTGTATAGAAAATAAGTTCGAGAAATTTAAAATAATATTGAAATTACTCTGGAAAACACATCGATCGACATCCGGATGCAGGAGCAAGACAGGAGACCCTTTCACCCCAAGCCGCATAATGTATGGAAGATCATTGGAAAGAGGTGTGCGGCAAATTGAAACAAGATCTTTTTTAACAGATTCGAACAATTCTAGAACAGGTCGGTTGTACACTGTGTAATTTTACGCGATGCGCAAAACAGTTGTCCGCTTATGGTAAAATATGTGATAAATGTAATCGTAAAAATCATTTTGCCTCTAATTGTTAAGTAACGATTAATATGATAAAACCAATCCGTTGAAAATAGATGATTATTGGTGGGTAGATTTTCAAAATCTGTAAAATGCTGATAACGAATTTGGTTAAATGTTGTTATTTAATATTTATTATGAAACGTTAAATTTACTTTCTCTTTCCACATGTACGATAAAACCTTTTATAATTTTTTAGTTATGTTATTAAGTAATATAAGTTAGTATATAATGCCGTAAATGTTTTTCTTCTATTACCTACTATAGTCTTCCTATAAATTAGGCAATTATATAGCTATTGCGTTGCTATCAATGGACTAATTGCTGAATGTACGGGCGGATTTCTTTATTTCATCGATAGATCCATCGATTACAGTTATATCTCTGTTTAATATATTAATTGATACATTAATCGACGGATCCATCGATGAAATTAAAAAACTCGCCCGCATCAGTAACCGGTGATTTTATGCTCAAAATCGAAAATGGTTCAGCTAACAGAAAATCTTTGTCTATAAGCCACCTAAGGTGTTGAATTACATGCAAAATATCATTCGATGAAACTACAGGTAGGTAAATGAAACAATATAAGTTTTGAATCAAGTATTTATAGTGCTAAACCAATTTTATAAATTATATGAGACAGTTTTACTTCGTGTGTCTACAACAAGTAACTGTGTTGGTATAATGTTTTTGTATTATTCAGATTAGCATGTAGAAATTGTTAATGGAAAATTACAGTACATGTTTCAAAGAATCACGCGTAATCTTTTCTTAATAACATTTTTATTATTCAGATTAACTAACCGCAATTTAACATTTTTTACGTATTGCATTTAACACTAACATATCATTGCTCATATTGAAAAAGGAAAAAAAGTGTTCATACACCATTTTATTAGTTAATTACAACATTTTTTTCTCTCGTGTAAATCTCCTACTACTTTATGTATAGTAGATTTATAGTAGTAACATTTAACTTGCCCGTCGTAATTTTTCTCCTTGCCGTTCATCTATTTTGGCCGTTTTTTTTTTTTATAATCAGCTTTTTCGGTTTTGCCAAACCATAATTTATTCAAAATTACACTGTTGAAAATTTTTAACACTTTTTTGACTAATTAATAGTCAGGAGAGTCCACACTCTTTTCGTGTTATTTTGTCGAGAAGTATAGAAGTTTAATTTGACGAGCAAAGATAGTCAAGTATTGTCTATTGCTAGGGAGTTATTTTGTCCAACTGACACGTGGAATTATAAAAATACTTTCTAGTCACATTTTATGTGATCTAGATTAGACAAATTTACTAGCTGTTTAACTAAATGAGTGCGATCTATTTGGGTGTGTTTAACACCATTTTTCTAAACCAAACGTCTTCTTAATATGCAACTCTATTTCTTTAGTGCTATATAATTTCTCTCTTTAAGACTTTTTCTCAATTATAAATATTGCAAACCACTCATCACAAGTTTTGGTTTCAATCTAAACGTACCAATTTTAAAATGATTTTGATGAACCATCATAAATAATTGAATGTTTATGCTATTTGATTCAAGTCTTAAACTAATTGCGTAAATAGATGTTACAATGCATCTTTAAGATGTTGAAATTTTTTATTGCCCACTGAATTAACCGTTTAATAACACGAGGTTACACTTTGCAATGTCAGTCACATTTTGGTGTTTGTTTGGATATGTTAATACGGAGAATCAAACACGAAAACAGATACACGTGCAATACAGGTGTGTGCGTATAATGCAAGTACTGTATTAGAACTAGTTAGGGTTTCTATATTTTTATCCGAGGGAAAATTCTGATTGGTTGACGCTTTTGATGTCTAGAAATAATAGTAAATCCTCATATCTTGAACAAAGAATTCACACCAAATTCTAGTAATTTCTGTTCTACTAAACACATGTAGTCAATTCGTCTGGCCAAGTTTTAAAAATCACACTAAACCTATTTGACTAGCGCAAATTAACGGCAACCACCGTAATATTTTCACGTGTAGTTAAAGAAATG